>VUQS01001231.1:0-20372 GCA_015108495.1 Heterochromis multidens | reverse complement strand
GGGGTCTTGTTCACGAGTGAGGGGAGAGGGGAGCGGGAGATTGACAGACGGATCGGGGCTGCGGCTGCAGTGATGCGGACGCTGTACCGGTCCGTCATGGTGAAGAGGGAGCTGAGCATAAAAGCGAAGCTCTCGATTTACCGGTCGATCTACGTCCCTACCCTCACCTATGGTCACGAGCTCTGGGTAGTGACCAAAAGAACGAGATCGCGGATACAAGCGGCAGAAATGAGCTTTCTCCGACGGGTGGCTGGCCTCTCCCTTAGAGATAGGGTGAGGAGCTCAGCCATCCGGGAGGGGCTCAGAGTAGAGCCGCTACTCCTCCACATCGAAAGGAGCCAGTTGAGATGGTTCGGGCATCTGATGAGGATGCCTCCTGGACGCCTTCTGGGGGAGGTTTTCCGGGCATGTCCCACCGGGAGGAGGCCCCGGGGCAGGCCCAGGACACGCTGGAGAGATTATATCTCTCGGCTGGCCTGGGAACGCCTCGGTGTTCCCCCGGATAAGCTAGAGGAGGTGGCTGGGGTGAGGGAGGTCTGGGTTTCTCTGCTTGGGCTGCTGCCCCCCCCGGATAAGCGGAAGAAAATGGATGGATGGATGGATGGATGGATGGCAATTAACTGTTATAAATCACAAATCTGTTGCAATCAGAGGTGTAGCATTATACTGGAGCCATGGCTGGACTGGCCATCCGGGAATATGATATTTCCCGGTGGCCTGAGGGTCGTTTTGTCCTGGCATGAACAGTCAACTTGATGAGCAAACAGTTTACAGACCACACAGATTCCACATGACTCTCTCAGGCTCAGACTGGGCCAGATTTACTAAATGGGTAAGTTCACAATTTATACTTTTCAACAATGACCAGCATTCTGCCAGAAGCAGTGCAAATTTAGTTCTCAAAAATTGAGGCAGCGAGTAATTTACTAACAAAAGTAATACAGTGTAAGTGTAGGTTTTACACGTGTTTCTTTCTGAAAACTATTTGGCAGTTCAGATAAGTGAGAGGAGGCTAAAGATGAATCAATATGTTTTTGATTTAAGAGTGAACGCTTCTGGTAGAAAATGCTGGGGAATGCCTGAGGTCTAAGACTCGGGTGGAGCACTGGATTTATCCAGAGAAGAGCTGCTTTATTACAAACTATTCCTCACTAAACCTGAAATTTGTGTGTAACAGCTGACATGTATGATGTGTTGAAGAACACAAAACATTATTTATCATCAGATCCCGAGCTGTACACGTGTTAATGAAGATACTGTTACTGTGCCAGGTGCCATAAATGCACACATAACTCAGTTTTTCTGCAGGCTCTGTGACCCTGTAGGTACCCATTAAAATCAGTATTACATTTTGTAACATTCAGACATTTATCTAACACACTAACACAGTCCCATAAACAGCTCCATAGCCTTCTCATTCCAAATAAATGAACACTTCTAGCAGCAACTATCACACACATATCAGGCAAAATATAAGACATGCTTTTCGGAGTTGAATTTAACACAATTTGCATTAAACTGCCTGCCACAGACTTTAGTGACTCATGTCAGTGTAATTCATTATATTGTATCCTCACTTGGAGAAATAAAATGGTAGAGCAGATGAGTTACGCTCACCTGCGGAGACTGACTCAGACTGATTGTGACGTGTTGGCAATCTGTCTGCGTTTATAAATTACACAGCAATTATTTGCAAACATTCACCAACCTTTTTGAGAGTGATTGCAGTCAGTCCGAGTCGGACAGCTACTGTTTAGAGACAGTGTCTCCCACCAAGTGACCCGTGCAATCGCCTTTTGACCAAAAGTGGTCACTCAGAGGTTGACGGTGCTGTACCCTCAACTTCTCAGAGACAAGTTGGTTGCCATAACTACTTGCAATTAGTTGCCAACAGCAAAAAAATTCTATGTAATCACCAGCCACTGGATTTTTTCTGGTTGCAAGGAGGTTGGCATACTATTTTTACTCTAGTGTGACTGATGCTTAAACAAAATGTGAAAATGGCCCAATTAATAAAGACGGGTCTGAGCAATGCTATTTCCAATTTGTGTTACATACTGAACATCACTTTAACTTTTCCAGATATTTAAATCCAGCTATTAAGTTCCATTTATCAAATGGGTTATAGAAAAACAGTGGCCAGGACTGCTAGTTGTTTTTATTGCATGTAATTCACATATGAATGGTATATAAATTGTTTCAGGAAATTTTAATCATAGCACCAAAAAAAAAAAAAGCCTCCAAAATCTTTGAATAAACTAGATATTGAGATGAAAGAGAATGGAGGAGCTGTGTGCTAAAAAATTCAGAAAGACAAAGAGAGTAGCAACACTAAAAGTCTGTGTGTGATTACATGTCATGACACTCTGAGCTGAAGACAGTGGGTGTCCTGCCAGACTGTAAATCACTGCCTGTGCTCCCTCGGGCTCTCTTGATAGGTGACAGCTCCAGCCCTCATCTCACCAACTCTACACATCTTTCTCTATACACAGAAGTGGACAAAATATAAACACTCATGCATAATAAACGCAGAGGCAGGATGACAGTTACTGTAATGTCATGTCTGTGCTGGCAGCCAATTAAAACTTCCTGCATACAATCATAGTAAAGGAGGGGAAGGTGCTTAAGGTGAAACTATGAATTATTTGTAGAGTATTTGCATCTGTAGGGATACATTTAAAATTAGACTACAGTATTTTAACATAAATGTGTGCCTTTTATTGTGTGCCTTTCTCTTACTTTTTATATATTCCTTGTCTTTATTTATTTCTGTTGTCTTGCTATTTATTCCTCTAGCTTTGTTATTTATATTTCTGTACAGTAGTTGGGTAGAGCACCCACAATTTCATTGTACATGTACAATGACAATAAAGGGCTATTCTATTCTATTCTATAAGTCAAATATATGGTTCATTTATATGATTAAAATGTGCATATTAATGAGAAGATATTTGAGACTGACTTGTTCTTGGATATGATCTATTACATGATGGACTGCATTTGTATACCAAGACACCAACACAATAAGGCTCTGAAAAAGAAACTAGAGAATGTCAGTGCACCTATATCAATTCCTCCCGGTAAATTATACCTTTGTTTAACAGATAATTACGAAGCTCAAGAAATAAAATATTTAGAGTTGTTGTTATTGGGAGTACCCTAGACTTGATCCACATATGCAGAATGCTCAGCAAGGAGAAATCAAATGGCAATGAACCAAATCAAAGGCTGTGGTGAAGATTTGCTTTTTTTTACAGAAAAAACAGATGCACTGAAACCCACGAGACAACAGACTCAGAGTTTCTACTTCACCACAAATGTAATAATCATTTACTGCTGCAAGTGACAGGTCGGCTTTGTCACAGAAATGTATGTGTCTGTTTATTCTCCATCTGTGGTGGCATCTGTTTCATATTGTTCTCGCTGTCTGTTTGCCAGTGTTTGGCAGCAGCACATTCAAATGTTATTTTTATCTGAATACACAGGAGCAAGCCCATTACTTGTGTGAGGTTTGTGTGGTCGTATTCAAGATGACATGTTTTCTTTATACATGTACTGTATATACTTTATTTATATGCTTTTTTTTTTTTTTTTCACAAAATGGTACATATATGTGGGCTCCAAGAATAAAGAATTGCCCTCTTACTCTGTAAGAGTAATTGTTGTGCTTCTTCCTAAAGAAAAGGAAGGTCTTCATCTGTCAGTGTCAGGAGATGTGCATATAAAAAACACTTTGGCTAAAAGCCAGAGTCATTGTGAGCCTCATCTCTTCCTTATTCCATCTTCCACAAGGTCAGGACTCTGTCAAGTTCAGTGACACTGGTCAAAAGTCAAGATTACGGTCACAGGACACAGTGTGTTTTGAAAGAATCTTCATCTGTGAGCTGGCTGTGAGGGTCATGGACAAGACACTTAAGAATTTATTTGATAGCAACAGTGTACTTCTCCATGTGCAGCCTTACAACTACTTGCCTTGGTATTTCATGTAGTCATAAATTTCAATCCAAGACATAAAACTGTCCAACCTAGACCACACAACTACTATGTAGAGGCCCCTTTTTTAAATGCACCATAATTATATTTTCAATAGAGATTTTGATAAAAGAAAAACTTGTTATTTTTATGATTTACATGTTTTTGTTTTTGTTTTGTTTAAACTTTTTAAACAATACTTTAGCTACAATATCAGTGGCACTTTGTACTCGTAACGCTGACAGCCTCCACATACATTTGGCCCTTTAGTATGGTCCAGACTGAAGAGTAATGGAGCCTATGAAATCTAAAGGGGTGCTAGCCACACTAAAAGAATCAGAAGTGGGATTCACCACACACCATTTCACACATGGCCTCAGAGCAGTCAGAGAATGAATGTCAAGGTATGTGCTGTTCAAGAAACCTATGCATTTATACAGGCTTAACCCTCACTCAATAAATAGCAGGATGGTGCACTGTGCCAACCATGAAATTAACTACCTCAGAGACATGTCAGCTCAACGAGTGCAGCTCAGCACTGTAAGGCTACACATTCCAGTTGAGCTAAACCCCAATGAGTACATGGCAATAAAAATTAAAAATTAAAAAATAAATAGATTTTATAACGTAGCTATGGCTGCACACTCTAATTTAACTGGCTTTTTTAAATCCATTTCTCAGTCGAAAAAAATAGTCTTCTACCAATAAAGGAGGGTAGTTTGGACATCTTTTTCTCCTCCAACAATTTAAGATACCCAACATCATGTCTAGACTCGTCTGAATTATTGAAGCTGATGTTTACAGTCTTAACCTCGGTAATAACACAAAGATAGTTATAGAAATAGCTCAGTATTTGGCAAGTCCTCTTGTTGGAGACATTTGAAAAGATTAGGAGCCAAGAGCTCATTAGCGTCTCAACAGATCTCAACAACAAACTTTTAACTAACAGGATCTGATTTGTTAAGTTTGCAAAGAAATATATACAATAAGCTATTGTTTCTTGATGCATGCTCAATAATCCAGGTAAAAGAATCCCAAAAAGCTGAAAATGTTCATCTGTACGTAGCGTTTTTAGTGGGAGAAACGTTTTGTCAACTTATCCAAGTGACTTCTTCAGTCTCAGCTGACTGCAGGATTCCCCAACCTTATAAACAGTACATTTGATCATTATGCAGATGTACTGTTTATAAGGTTGGGGAATCTAAAAACAGATGAACAGATTCAGCTTTTTGGGATAAGCTGTTGTCTTATAGGGCTTTTTGTGCAGAACCATTTCTAGTCCATGCCCAGTAACTACCGGTTCATATTATGTGACAGAGCCAGGCTAGCTATTTTGGTCTAATGTTGGGTCTCTTTCATTTATTATTTTATCATTTATTTTACAGATAACCTGTATGCAAAAAAAATCAATCCGTTTTCTTCCACTTATCCTATTCGGGGACTTGGTTGGGGGGGTTGCTGGAGCCTATCCCAGCTGTCAAGGGGTGAGAGGTGACATAAACCCTGGATAGGTTGCCAGTCTATTGCAGGGCTAACACAGAGGGACAGACAACCATTCATCCTCACATTCACACAAACGAGCAATTTAGACTCACCAGTTAACCTAACATGCATGCCTTTGGACTGTAGGAAGAAGCCAGAGTACCCGAAGAGAACCCACGCAGTCACAGGTGCAGTGGTCCTAACCGCAGCACCATTGTGCTGCTATCTAAAAATTAAATGTCTTTTGCGTAAATATCATACACATACCTGGAAGTGTAAGGGAGATACTTAGAGATACTTTCTCTTACTGTGTTTTCACAAAAAGTAAATATGCATATTTTCAAATTTCAAAGTACTCTCTTGTTAAAAATGACTACTATAAATTAGAAGAAACCTGCCTTTTACCCAAGTTTTTTCTTTCCTTTAGCTTTGGAAAGAGCCCAGAATGTCCCTCAAAGCACTTTAACTTGTTATATAAGTTAAAGTCCTTTGAGGGACATCATCTTAATATAATTCAGGGAAAATAATTATCATTTGTTTAAATCTGTGCTGTGGGTCAAACAAAGGCCACATCACTGCAAACTCAATAAAGAGTACCGATTTAAAGAGCCACAGCACCAATTAACTAGAAAGTTTTCCTGTAAAACAGAGGATGTGACGAGAACAAGGCTGCTTAGTCATATTAGCCAGGCAGGGCTGTTCAGCCTTTCTCTCGTCTTTTCACATGTAGGTGAGTGTTAGCATTGCAGCATTTAGTGTCATTATACTGCAGACACAGTAAAGAGATGTGAAAGGGGCAGTTTTACTATGCAAAGCTGTAAACCCATTTTATGGTTACTTTCATAAAGCTCTTTCTATTATGTCACTTTATCCTCTTAGCAGACGACAGACCACAGCTTGACCACAACCTCTGATCTCACTCATTTGCTGTTTGCAAGCTCTGTCTTTGAAATTGAGTCCAGCTGTAGTCCATGAAGTTGAAAGCTCAGCCTTTGAAGCTGAGTGTGATTCACACATAATAACACATTTCTACATTTTTTTTTTAAACTAACCATGCTAAAAATGACCCAGTTCTTCAACAGCTTAACAACTGTTGTATGGTCATATTCAGACTGACGGAACTGATTTCATTTGACAGCTTTTTGAAAAAAAGCTACTCATTTATTTAGTCATGTCCCTATGAATTTATAAGACCCCACTGCAATGGTGTTAGTGCTTTAGAAAGGTGACTAATGAGCATGAGGTGAGAAGTGAAACTTCTCATTAGAGTGAAGAATATGAGGAACAAGCTGAGAGGGTCAAGCCATATGTGAAAGGAAACAGGGATGGTGATTGAAACTGTGGAGTAAAACTTGAGCTATGGGGTTGTGATTATACTGAAAGGACAGACATTATGACCCCCCTATCATTTAACACCTTGATTGCATGTCTGTCACATCTCTGTCAGGCTGACTGCTTCATCAGAAGGCCTTTGTCTGGTACGAGTACTCCATTAAGTCTGGGCCTAGATCACAAAAAGATGGAAAATAGACAAAGTAATGGTCTAAAAAATGTCCCAAATGTACTATATTTTATGACAGCATACAGATTTATTTAAACAACTGCACAAGGTAAATTTACACGAGTATATTCTTTATAGATCCTTTGATTATAGGGTTGTAATATATGAACTCATGCAGACATTCAACTAGGTATCAAAGTAAAGTATCTCATCGTAAAACTTAAGTGCAAGGTCTTCCATATCATTTTTATAATACTTTTAGATACAAAGCAGCATGACTTTATGGATACCAGTGTCAGTTAGTTGGGATGTCCTTTGGTCTAGACAGAAATATATCATGTTTTAGATGGTCTGCTGTGTAAGACAGGAACAATTCAATTGATAACTTTGTTGATCCCTTGGCTTTTCCTGTGGTGTCACCATTAGGCCAAAATTTCATTTTGTCAGGCACTTTAATTTTTATCATCCAGATGCATTTGTACCATTTATCAAATGCCATGATGGGGGAAAGATTTTTAACATGGTAAGTATTATGCCTGCTAAACACAAGTCAGTCATTGTCATCATGAGTGTGCTAGTGCTTAACACTAAATGTTGACATCAGCATGCTATTTGTTGTGTTGGTTCTATTTACAATAGAAAAGTCATGGCTTTAGTCCTGTAACATTTGATATCACAGTTTTATACACTGAGTATTTGCTGAAAAAACAAAAGACTATAGGATTGTTTCACATTTTGTTGCTTCATGAAATAAAATATAGCTTAAACGCTGCATGCATTTGCATTTCCTAACATGCTGCTTGTGTTGTGAAAGTTTTAGTATATGAAGTAACATTGGAAAGTAAGTGTAAAGGACTCCTCAGTGTGATAAGTTTCTTGGATAGATCAGCACTTTTATGCAGTTTAATTTTTCTCTGACACGCGTGCTATATTGATAGCTTTGTTCCATTTTATATCTAGTTTATTTACTGACCAAAGTGTGACCACACAACTGCATTTGCATCTGCATTTATCATCATTTATTATTAATCTCTGGCTGTCTTCCACAGTATGTCTTTTGTCCTGTCTCCCTCCCCTCACCCTCAACTGGTCGCGGCAGATGGCTGCCCCTCCCTGAGCCTGGTTCTACCGGAGGTTTTTTTCTGTTAAAAGGGAGTTTTTCCTTCCTACTGTCACCAAGTGCTTGCTCATAGTGGTCCATCTGATTGTTGGGGTTTTCTCTCTATTATTGTAGGATCCTTACCTTACAATATAAAGTGCCTTGAGGCAACTGTTGTTGTGATTTGGCGCTATATGAATAAAACTGAAATGAATTGAACTGTACTGAACACGACTAACATCTTTGTCACCACCTCCTCCTGGTGTGCAACCATGTTTGCCTCTGTTTTTTGATTTTTGCTGCCCTTCTTGTCTCTCACAGAGTTGCAGTTATTAAAACTATGAGGAAGTCTATGTAATCAGCATTTGTGTGTGGGTATTTGAGTTTTTTCTTAAGAAGGAGAAGCTTTGATTTGTTGTCAAACTCCAGAGGATCAGCCTGTGCAAGACTTAAGAATATACACATGAGGAAGTTTAGGTTTGTTAGGAAGTCATAATGTTTGATTAACTGCCCAGCCCTACTGTAAAAGTTTCTTGTGCACACCCAATTTTTGTAGAGCCTGATTTTCATGTGTTTTAATATTGTTTTGCTGTTATTAAACTGTTTCCTAGCAACCTCTTACATTTGTAACTAAGTTGAAGTAGTAGAAGTAGATGAACTGAAGTGAACATATACCAAAAAAAAAAGTTTTTGGTGAACTCTTCCTATAAAATACAGATTAATAGCCATTTAGAAATTAGTTGGGGGTCAAATTGTGTCCAAATTGCCCCACAAATTGTTAAGGGGTTCTAGTGCCACATCAAATATGACAAAATACTTATTGCAAGCACTATGTCAGTGGTACAAAAAAAGAATCTGAACAGAGAGCGGTCACAGGGGCAGTAAAAGTATCAGTTGCTATATTTTACACTGCAGTCTCCCAAAATAACAGCTCGTTTGAACATAAAAAAGGCATAATTTATTCTACACACTTAGTCATCTGCATCTGCATTCTTGTTATACTCAGTGTTGATAAAGTAAAGACACCCTATTCTATTCCACACCCGGGAGGTCAGCACTCTTGGTGACCCCAGTGTACTCCATTGGACTAAACAATGATGCTCGGTCACCTCTTCATGGCCCAAGACAGATGGCTGGCTCCTCTCTATGGTAGCCACCATGGCCAAGGTCACCTCCCCTGTGCATGGTGCAGCTGCACCCCAACACTCCCATTATCACCATCTTTATTCCTGCTACACCTAGCACACAGCACGATGCAGACTCCCACATGTCAACAGAGGAGAAATATCCATTTAGATTCTGTTGGTGTATGTCACACCTGTATAAAATAAATAAAAATAACAGCGCAAAAACAAAACCTCTTTAGGTTAGCAAAATTTTCCTGGACGACATGTTCCTGTAGTCATGATGCAAGCAAAGCAAAAGACAAAAGAATGGAAATGGAATGAATAAACAGCAGAATAATGAGGTAAATTATAAAACGCCTCCCCAGCAATACCCAGAATCAATTGGCACCTGTGTCATTCTAAGAAACGCTTCACACCAGACCACTGAAGAGGAGAAGAAGTATTGACGAGGGCTGTGATCCATGAGACAGGGTACCTGTCACCGTCACAGGGGTACCTCCCTCACCCATTCAATACAGCAAACCATCAGATCAATGTCCACAGTCACAGTCTTCCCCCCTGCAAAACTAATTATCTGAGCATTTTATACTGCCAAGTCCTCCATGCTTTGTTTATGTAGGCTACAATTAGTGAAATAGTCAATAAAAAGGCAGAGGGAGTTACCCTTGATGGAGGTGAATTGCCAGGAAGTGAGAGGTGGAGTCTTATGAAAGTTGACTGTATAAGCAGCTAAAGCAAGCCAGAGGCACAATGGTGGGGCAGAATTTGTGACAGCACAGGCAGCAAATTGGGAATTTTTCATGACACCAAGATTTGAGACGTGCTGTTCCTGTGAGTTTCTCAAGTCAAGTCTGTGTGAGGTGCCAAAGTACTTTGTTCTATGGCATCAATTTCCCAGAAGTGCAACAGTGGTGGGTCTTTATATCACTTCTGCACGCACAATTAAGTTGCTGTGAATATTTATGACAGGTTTAAAAGACATCTTTCTCGGTCCCCCAGGTGTCACAAAGTGGCTGTAATCAGGATTCAGGAGAGTCTCCTGTTTTCTGTCGATAGCCAGCTTTTCACCTGAGAGCTGTAAAATCCGGAGCTTCACTCTGCTTCTAGTTAAGCAGCAGAAAGCTATGTTATAGCAGCAACTAAAGAGTCCCTTCTTCTATTACCATCATTAATTCTGCATATACATGTAAGATGTGTCTTTCCAGCTATTAAACAGATGGCAAAGATATAAAAAATGTTTATACAAAGGTATAGTTAGAATTTTGATATTTCAATCTGTAAGGCTCTAAATTGTACCGCTAAATAACAGACATCAGTAGGTGTGAAGCAATCAATACAAACACTAACATGCGTTTTTGCTTTGTGTGTGTGCTTTTGTGAATGTGTGTTTAATGCATTTCTGCCCGAGTGCAACACAGCAGGAGGGAGAGTGCAAAAAGATTGAATTTAGACTTTTTTTTTCCACAGGGGTATAATGATTGTTTCTGTTCACTGCAGGTCTAAGGCCTACCATCTGTCAATGGAGCTATTTTGAGTCAGTTCGACGTGGTTGGAATTCTGGAGGCAGATTTAACAAAGGAGGTATAGTTCTGCATAAATCTTACTCTAAAACCTTATCACATGTTCATGTGAAAATTTTAAGACAGTTAGTCAATGAACACTGTAATGCTGGTGAATGGTGATGCTATAACTATGTGGCACAGTCCATAGCTCTCCATGTTAACAGTAGAGCAGTCAGTGTTTAATTTTCCTCTAGAGAGCTTCCAAGCCTGAGCCACCAGCTTGTAAAGTCCTAAAGACCTACACATTGCAATCTGTGTGCAGTCATAGCTTAATTAAATTAAAACCTTGATTTCCCTCAACTGAGAGTTGATTTCCTCCTGGTATAATTATGCTGGCCTAAAGAGTTCACTGGTGTGTTTGGTCACTGGAAGATGATCTGTCCAGAGAGCAGTGATCCTTGACCGTCATAGCCTAGAGTAATTATTACCTTGGTTTACATCAGTTTAGGGCATCTAAGACTCTGCAATGCATAGTCACTGTGATGAAGTTTAATATCCTGAAGATGAGAGGTCCATCAATGTCCATTATTCCTTTCAGAGAGTTTGCGATTTACATCTTCAAATAATTCTAGGCATTAGATTTAGTACTTGACATTTAAAAGTTCCTTCCCTTCTCTATATGAAAATATTTATTCTGGACTGGAGAGGATGACATTCAATGATTGTTTGGCAAATAATTTAAATTAAATTACTTTGTGTAGAATTTACCTGTATTACATAGTCATTTAATCTCAATTAAAATGTGTCTGGCCTCACATGTTATTTCTTTACACCCTAAGAGGACCCCTTTATTTCTGCCCTTGCCCTGGTGCCTTCACTTGTAGTTGCAGTATTAGCTCCCACAATACCACATTTCTGCAGAGGAGTTGTCTGCTGCATTTTTCTTGATCCCGCATAACACCATTTTTGTCAATTATTTTAATTAATAATCACTGCCTCAAAGTGATTAATGAAAATAATGTTTAAAACACTTTACCTATTATTTTGCAGATCAATTGCATTACTATAGGTCAAGGTACCAAACAATATATAAGTAATTCATCAACAACTACAACATTAAAGAGATATACAATATATCAATAAATCAATAATTATGACCCACTAATATCATGTATATGATTCTGAAAAGTTTCATTCCACATGAGTTGCTTTAGTTATTTTAAATATTTTTTTAATTATATGACCTGTGCACTATTAAGCTACTTAAGTAGGTTTATAACTTTTATTTTTAAGAAAAATTCTAAATACTTTTTCCCACTTTGAAAAAAAAAGAACCAACACAAGATTATGACTAAATTCTTTTGCAGCATCACTTTTCACATAATAAATCTGCAATAGGACACTGGGCTGCACATGAGCCTGAAAATCATGTATTCTACACCAGTTTTCCACCCCCCCACCCACCCATGCCATACCATTTAAATAATCCTAGAAATGCCCCTGGTTCATGTGTGTTCAGTACCCACATTACAAAGCCAGGCATGGCTCAGGCTATTAAGCAAAGTGAACATAGTTCAATCTGGGTAGCAGAACTAAGGCATAGACTAAAATAATATACACTTCCTGGAAATTCTTCCCTCTTTTCCAAACACTAGCTAAGACCTTTACAAAAGCGTCACAAAATTTGTAGTAGACACAGTAGGCTACATGCCAGTCTTTACTGCTGAGATTAATTTAACTGATTTTTGTCTATTTTAATTGTTTTCTTTTATGCATAGTAAACAGTCCATGGGAAGCTGAGTAAGTTCCACTGCCCTACAGGTATGCAAACAATTAGAAAAGGCACTCTGTTTGGTATTATTCCCTGCAGTCATTCTGCTGAAGGCAGGAGAGTGGTGGTGCCTTTTAATCAGCATCAATGTAGGAGGCTCCCATGTGTGACCAAAACCCCTCGAGACAATCAAATGAGTCAAGAAAAAAAATGTTAGTCCCTCGCTTTTGCCCATACTCCTGTGCAGTCATGTTGCTTTCCTTCTCCTGCTTTCTCCCATTACTGTGTAGCATTTGGTTGGTGACTCTCCTTAGTGTTATCTACAGACAGCAGCCTTGGCAGTGACAGCCAAAGTATGGAAGACACAAGATCCTGTCTCAAATGCAGCCTAGGAATGGAGCCTTATCAAATGCCATGTATGTCTCTGATGTCTTAAACAGGTTCAGAAACATCAACATCTTGCCATACAAGTGATTTAGAGATCTGTGGGCAACTGCCTTTTCATCCATCCTTTTATCATCCATTTACAGCTCATTCAATTTAGGATCAGTAGGGCTAGAGCCTACCCTAGCATAAACTGGGCAAAAGGAAGATAGACAAGCTGCACAGTTGACTAGTTTATTGGAAAGACAACACAGAGTAAACACTGGAACAAATCACATTAATAGTCAAGGGTTTTTTGTGTGTAATTTGTTTCAGAATCCAAACAAAGGGTTTCCTAACTCACACAGTTTCCTGACATCTTTGGCATAACAGAGGGAGGCATACTCCTCCCCTTATCTTAGAGGAAGACTGTCTTTGTTCTGAACGCAGTGGTGAGAATCTTTGACAACATCAAAGAGTTGCAGAGCATCTCTCCAACTGCAGTGCTAATGAGAGACGACATTTCTGTACAAGTGTGATTACAGCTGCTTCATTAAGGGGTGAGATGATATTGTACACCGAGCCCTGGAACTAACGCCTTTGGGAGGTCCTCTCCTACACACTCAACTCAAACACAAACTCAAAACTCATTGAAGATCAGGTTCGTCAGTGATGAGTGACTGGGTTTAAACACTTCTCTGAAATACTTTTGATCTCAGAAAAACAGTAATGAGTAGTTTCTATTGTAAAATCTTTAGAAAATATGGCAAGCATGTTGAAAGAGGGTGACATGTAAAATCAGCATCCCTCTAAGGCTGACAGAATTTTGTCTTTCCTCAGGGTGAAAGGATCCAGTATGTGCAGCTTACTTTTTGCCATTGCCATCATTGCCTTGAGCACTTAAGAAGCAGGGACAGAGGGGAAAAACAAAAAGGAATAAGTTAACATTACATGTCACAAAACATGCTAGCAAACCCAACAAATCAGCTGTAACCAAGTGAAAGCAAAAAAGAGAGGGTGAAATGAGAACTTGACCCTGAGAAACTGAATTTCATCCCTTCACTAAGAGACACCAGTAAGAGATTATTTCCACCACAGTCTTCAGCAGCCATGCATCACAGCATCTAGCCTCTGTATTTACAGCCTGGCTCCCTCACAGTGGTATTAATATGGATTATTCTGTAAAACTGGTCTTTGTAATTTATTATAGTTTATGGTTAGATTAATTCCTTGACCTTTTTGGCCATGTGAGAGTTTCTGCGTGTGTGTGTGGGTGTGTGTGTGTAAAAGATGAAAAACTTAATGTACCAATCTTTCAAACTGTAAAGTTTCATCACAAAAGGCAATAAAAGTGGCATATACATAACATAAAATTAGAGATAATCATCAACTGACTGATCGCACACCGACTTATTTCACCTGCTAAACATCATTTCAGCAGAATCAATTAGTGACAACAGACCTGACCCTAACATTTTATATATAAACCATTATATAAACCACCTCCTCCCCTCTTTGTCCTCTAAATCAGGGTGAATGATTCAAGATTCCCTCTGTTTCTCTCTCCCCTCTTGCTATAATTATTTAAGTTGCATTAGGTCTCCAATTAAAATTAGCAACGTTATATGGTAATTCCTTCTGAAAAAAAAAAATCCTGTTGCTGAGGGAGATAATTATCTCAATTATTCAGGGTCTCATACCCAAGATGCAAAGGACACGGCCTCCAGTTTGCTTAGGGCCGTTCCTACCCACAAGTGGAAATAATTGAAATGTGGTGGTGAAATGTTTAATTACTTCCATTTTAAATACTGTATAAGGTAATATGGAGTGTATCATTCTAACATCAACAAACAAGATAATCACACATTTTATTCAGGCTAAGAGTAATTGTTTTCTTAGTCATTTCCATGTTGAACTAGTAAAATGTTTATCAAGATCATGCTTCATCACACTGAGGAAACCCCTAAATTAATTCTTGCTTCTGGGCAAATGTAGTTTCTACTCTCCCCTTGATGAAGGCAAATTCAGGAGTGAGCAGAAACAAAAAGTATAGAAAACAGCCAAAAATAAATAAAATAAATATATATATATAAAGGAATACACAATATCATAGATGATGATGTATGTTCCGTGCAGTACCAAGGCAGCATGATGTATCAGTGATTTTGAGAAGTTTTGAGAAGGACCTTTCAGAAAGACATCAAAGTAAACGTGCCGGCCTGATATGATCTGGAATTCTCGTAATAATGAGTGTAGGCACAAGGGCACTGGTCTCAAAGGACATCATCTATTATTCATCTGAAGATCTCATGAATTAGAAATAAGGTAACAGAAACATATATGTTTTACATTAAAAATGGGGAAAACACGATTATCACCATTATTGTCCTATTTCCTCGCAAGATTAGTATTCTGAATGGACAAGTGCACCCCATGCATAATATCTAACTGAAATGAAAATAAGTGAGGTAATTAAGCAAAATCATGTAAGATTCATTAAGTCAGTCTTTTAAAATAAAAAATGATTTGCACAAATGATTCAAATTGAAAGATGCAAGCCTTCCAAATTCCTGTGAGCCACAACCATCACCATTTTTTAAATCTGAAACCACAATACAACTCCATTCCTCAGAGGCAGATTAGGCTCAAGGTAACCAACAAGCATCATTTAACCCTGTAAAGCCTGAACCATAAAATAATTGTCAGAAAATTCAAATTTTTGACCCTTCTGACAAATAAAAAAAGAATAAAATAAAATATCAAATTGCATCTCAGAGTTTTAATTTGTATCACTTTTGCTACATTTGGCATTTTTGTGCAATTCATTGCTTAAAAATTTATTGTGCAATTTATTCAGGTTCTTCAGGAAAAAAAAAATCACACTGATGATGTAGCGGTCTCAAAAACTCATGTATCAAATACATGAGTATTTAACCCTGTAACACTTGGCGTTACAGGGTTAAATAGCAAGTCTGGACTTCTTCTATTAGTTTCATTTAGACAGCAAATCCCACAGTACCAGTGAAATGATACCAACAAATAACTTCTACCTATACTCAGATTTCAATCATTATTCAGAAATTAACACCGCATCAATCAGCAACACTATTGTCCTGTCATATCCTTAATTTCAGTGAACATGGACACTGTAGTTTTCCTTGAGTCTACCCAACAAAATACCCACTAGTCGTGACTTTTTAAAAAAAATATATATATATTATAGTAAGTATCAATTGCCTGTAGCAAGTCAGAAAGCATTGTCAGTTTTGATTTGCTGACAATAAAGCATACTTTACAGAATCTTCAACCTTATCACAGCTCAGATATGAATTGGACATAATATACTTTCATACTTTGGTCACAACTAAAACATTCTCATCTTCATATTCATTAGCTTTAAAGGACCCCATGAAGGTGTCCATCTGTCTTTGTGCTTGTGAGGGCAGATGTCTCTCACCTTATGGTCCACCTCTCACTCCCTGAGCATCCCTCCTCTGAAGCAGGTCATTTAATTAAAACATTGTACTTATACTGTATCTTGTGTGTAACGCTTCTCTTTCAATTAAAGAGGCAGGTTGAGCCCAGCATCAAGCTGCAAGGGATCCTAAGGGCCTGCCGGGACAGAGATTTGATAAGAGTGGACATGATACAAGCACTTCACTGCAGGGAAAGTGAGGACATGGAGATAAGACTCGTGGTCCAGCTGTCTCAACAAAAACAACTCAGTATAGATAAACAAACAAGAAATTTGCCAGCAACTGAATGAATCAAGATAAATTATGTGATTTGGGGGAAAAACTTTATTAAAGAAGATACAATTCACCTTTGTTTTCTGAACAAACATCTATAGACTTTAGATGTTTACACTTGTCATCCCATGGTCAGACAAAGGAAGTAACTAATCATGCTTTATGTACATTTGATTCAGAGTGATGACCACATGTGGAGTCACAGTGGCATGCCCTGCAGCTCTCTGCTCCTCCTGTAGGGCAGGAACATGGCTTGATCAGGTATGTGCTTGTTGGTATAAAATTCATATATAGATATAAATACAATATGTCAGTGATGGTCAACATGTTGCCCCAGGGTTTCTGCCAGAAAATTTGTTAAGTTCAGTGGCTGCACCCAGATGCTGTTTACCATAAATGACAAATATCAGCTAAACAGGTAAAACAGTGTTAAATCATAAAATTTGGATTTTATGTCCTTTTTTAAAAGCTTATTTATAGGTTTGAGCTGTTGTATGTGTAACTACCATTAACAGTGGGCTGAGATACATTAGCTAAATTAATAGATATACAGTACTGTGCAAAGGTCTTGAGCCACCCCTCATTTCTTTATATTTAGCTTCTAATGTGCCAGACTTTCCTGTAACCTTTTAAAGTGGTCTTGAGCACTAGTTCTCCAGGCTTTCTGAAGATCTGTCAAAGTTTTTTTTTGGACATTGGCTGCTTTTTCTCTCATATTCAGTCTAGTCTTTGTACCTGACCATTTTCAGAGGAATGTTTTCTTTTGTTTGTTGGGCCACTTAACACTGACCTGTGAATCATTCATACATAAAAAAGGCACCTAACTCAAGGAATGAACCAGTGTTGCGTCTACAGATAGCAGTCAACTTAGCAAAGAGCCAATTTTAAATTGTATCATTAAGCAGTTTAGGACTAGCAATCTTTCTCAAAAACACATCATTTGTTCCAATTTATTTTGCTGAATCTACAGAGATAACACAGTTTGACAGGCATAAAATAGTATTTTTGCACCAACAAGGTGATTCCCAAAAAGTTATTAGTCATATCTCAGCATTGTGTACAGTGTGGCCTTAAATAATTTGAGAAAACTGGACAAGTGGAGGACAAAAGAAAAAGATGACAGGCCTAAAAAACTATCTACGGCAGATAAACAGTGTTTGTAAGTCATGTTCTTAAGAAATAGGAAAAAATCCAGCAAAGACCTGACACAGGACCTGAGAGATGCATCTGGACCTTCAGCTGATCCCTCTGTTGTTCACCAAAGCCTCATCAGAAATGGTCTCAGTGGAATGGTGGCTGTTAAGAAGCCATTCTTAAGGAACGAAAATAAGGAGAAAAGGCTGAGGTATGCCAAATTACACAAGAATTGGACTGA
Source organism: Heterochromis multidens (assembly GCA_015108495.1). NCBI lineage: Eukaryota > Metazoa > Chordata > Actinopteri > Cichliformes > Cichlidae > Heterochromis > Heterochromis multidens. The sequence goes on along the minus strand of VUQS01001231.1, from coordinate 2,431 downwards.
ATATAATTGGCAACAGGTCTTATAAATCTCAGTTTCAAAGTTTTGGTTCAAATCATCGTCAGTATGTACAGAGGAAATCAGAAGAGAGGTTCAAAAGTGAGTGTCTACAGCCATCTGCAAAACACAGTGGAGGCTCTGTTATGGTTTGGGGCTGCATTTCAGCCAGTGCTGTTGGAGATCTTGTCATAACTGATTAAATTATGAATACAGAAAAGTACAGTCAGATTTTGATCCACCATGCAATACCATCTGGAAAGCATCTGATGACAATCAGACATGAAAATGATCCCAAACACACTGCCAGTGTAGTAAAAGCATACCTGGAAAAAAAAACCCCACAATGGAAAACTATCAGTCATGGACTGGGCTCCCCAAGATTATTGAAACAGTGTGGGATCATCTTGACAGTGAACAGAACACAAGGCAGCCAACAGCCAAAGAAGAGCTTTGAATGTCCTTCAAGAAGTCTGGAGAACTATTCCTGAAGACTACTTACATAGGTGTGCAAGTAATACACTGGCAGAAACCATGTATTCCAATAAAGTGCAATGTGACAACACATGTCTGGGATATTTAGGGAAAGATGTCATTAACTACTTTGTCCAGCAGAGTGGCTCTAACTGAATTGTTTGCAATTATCTTAGCAATGTCTGCAGCACGTGTAGTAGAGTATGCATCAGAGCTTAGATAGTAATGCAGAATCAAGCAGTATCTTCACAGGAGATTGGCTCCAGCCAAGGAATCTAGGGATACACCACGTGAACCTGGCTGAAATCAAACCAGGATTTCTGTGGACAGTGTGATATAAGTCTATTAAGGTCAGACTCACATTCAGTCAGCACAATCTCCGTAATATCTGAGTAAATGATTTTTAAGATTTAATTTTGTTCTTTAGAATTAAACTGAGTTTAAGAGGTGAGAAAGATTAACAGACATTTGCATGAATTTGCTCAAAGGCAAATAACTTGGACATATTTGTAGATGTTACACTGCAAATGCATATGGGACAAGATTTGCGTGCAGGGTTTTCTCTGGAAAATGCAATTACGGACCAATTTACACCCCCTCATGTTCCGATGCTGCATTTATCTTTAGCAAAGTGCACTTGGGTTGAAATGAGGCATGGTGATGGTCCCCGTTTATGAACACTATCAAAACACGGCTGAATTGTCTGCCATATGCTCCATCATGCTCAGGTTTCCCATCAAAATGGCTTCAAATTAGAGAGAATTCATCCCTTGTGTTCCTATTTGATTTGGGCTTTCACTCCAAGCCCACTTAGTCTCAACATATTACTGCTAATTGGTGTTTTTTTTTTCTTGCCAGGATGGTTGCCACACAGCTTGAGCATCTATAATGTCATCTTGTTTGAATGTCTACAACAAGTACTGTTCAGGTGTTAAGTGCACACGCACTGCAGTTAACACCAGAACAGTTCTATAAGCTATTAAGAATTGTTTTCTACTAATGCTTCTTTGGAAGAATGACTTAAGAGCAAGGGTAAATCTCCTGAAGTGGTAATAAGTCTACAAACACCATTTAACAATTCCTGATGAATATTCAGAGTTCTCTTGCCCAGACAGGAAATCCCTATCAGCCATTTTACAAAGTATGGCACCTAATTATGCCACCTCTAAAATGGAGTTCTAACACCCAGTCATGTCTGATGCCCCCCAGCTTTTAATTAAAAAAAAATACTGCATACTTCTCCATCCATTGATTATTGCTATGGGGATTGATTATTTACACACACTGCAAGTGTAAAAACTAGTTCTATGAGAAGTGTTTAAATTGTAGGAAAGCAAAATCTTTACAATGAATCAGAATACTTTATTAATCCCAGAGGAAATTATGTGGTTACAGTTGCTCCAGGACAGTAAGAACAGTATTTAACAAGTTTAAATACCAATTTTAAATAATACAATATATTAAAAAATTTCAAAATATTACAAATAGCTCTAATAATACAAATAACTCTAATATATAAATATACCAATATATTACACAAAATTGAATATAGAAAAGTCGAATTGAGGTGCCCCTCTTATCATACTGCCTTTGTTATGTTAAGGGTGTACAGTTGTTGCAGTGTATACTTGTGCTTTAGATGGAGGAGTTGTACAGAGAGAGCCACAGGCAGGAATGATTTCCTGTGTCGTTCAGTGGTGTATTTGGGTAATCTCAGTCTCTCACTGAATGTGCTCCTGTGACTGGCCAGCACGTCATGGAGTTGGTGGGAGGTATTGTCCAGCATTGTCCTTAACTTGGACAACATCCGCCTCTCCGACACCACCTTTAGAGAGTCCAGCTCCATTCACACAACGTTACTGGCCTTGCGGATCAGTTTATTGAGTCTGTTGGCATCTGCTACCCTCAGCCTGCTGCCCCAGCATACAACAGCATAGAGTATGGCAATGGCCACAACAGACTC
>VUQS01001230.1:0-15557 GCA_015108495.1 Heterochromis multidens | reverse complement strand
TTGTAGGACAGGAAAAAAAAACAAAAAAAATTAAAAGAAAAAAAAAAAAAAAGGAATACGGCAAAGGTTTGATTGGCTTTTTAACTGAGGAATCAGCTTCTAAGAGGAATTTAGCCACTCAGTCATTGTGCCACCAGCCCACCTTGGAATCATTCAGTCTACCCATTAAAATCAGGTTTAGAGTACCATGTGGACAGGAGTGGTAGCGGACGGATAGGGCCCTCTAGGCGGAGTCATGAGGTTCTGCATATAGCGTGCTGACCGATGCTTCTGGGCAAAGGCTGAAATGGGCATGGTCTCGTTGGGTTCATTGCTCTGGAAAACAGAATTATAATAAAGTGTTTAATAGTGTGACCTGTGATACAGCTACTGACAATTTTTTTCCTGAGTGCCAAAAACACACTGACAGCAGTGAAACTGTTATCATGACAGCAAGTTAAAGGGTTTACCAGGACTTCATAATCAGGCACAGTGTGTGTTCCCAGGCCACTGCGGTCAAAGGTGACACGATAGGTGGCGGCACTGGTGTCTACCGCATCAATCTGCCCTGTGAACAACCCATCATGGACTCCTCGGAGACGAGCTGTGGAATAAAGAGAAAGATACACTTGATAAAAAGAATTTCTTCACACATTTTCTTTTAAAAAAAGAAATCTGACTTGTTACTGGCAGAAACAACTACAGACTCCTGTGAAATCTTTTTGCTATGAGACCTAGTTAGTTAAGGCCATTGATTTGCTCCCGAACCATAGTTACTTGGTTGATAAACAATCTACAGGATGATCAATCCTGTGTGACTTGATTCAGTCCAGCCAGAGTTCTTCTTGTAGTTGTTATAATGGTGTCCAACCAACGCATTGCCTGTCTTCCCCGGCACCTTGTTCCTTCTGTTCTTCCAATCCTGATGTCCTTTTCTAATGACTGTTGTTTTCTGATGACGTGTCTGAAACAGGCGAGTGGTAGCTTCGTTATTTGTCCTTCCAGTGACGTTGTTGGCTCGATTTCTTCCAAGATTGATTTGTTGGTCCTTCTGGCTTGCCATGGTTTTGATAAAATCCATCTCAAGCACCACATTTCAAAGGCATTGATTCGCCGACTGTCCTTTTTTCTTATTGTTCAACTTTCACAACTATAGGTGACCATGGAGAAAATCAAACTGTGTGCAAGCCGTCTTTTCCTCAGCAGAGAAATGTCTTTAGATTTGCTATGGTGCTATGAGACCTAAATTTCTTTATTTCTAAATCTAATGCATAATGATCTAATGCTTTTTACTTTTAGCTATGTTTATGTCCCTGTTAAAACAATGTGTGTCAGCAATTACTGCAGTCCTTCAACATTTACACTATATACATGTCTGTCCAGTTAGAGGACTCTGAATTAATTTAGTAAAAGGCACTAAGTGTGTTTATGCTTGCCAAAAAAAGTCAACTCTAATAGAGCACAAAAGTTTAGCTATGAAAGTAGACAATCCTTCAAATAATTTTTGCTATACTCCAAAAGATCTGTACAATCACCACAGTTTCAAGGTGGGCACCTCAAATTAGTATCTGACCAGATGTGAAAAATGGTCACAATCCCATCTTTCATTCCTGAGTTATGGCACTAAATATTAGTCTGCTAGTCAAGCTAACCTTTGACCTTTTGGATATAAAGCGTCATTAATTTTACCTTTTAGACATTTGTATTAATTTGTATCAAAATTAGCGCATGAATTCTTGAATCATGACCAAAACTGTGTTTTGTGAGGTCACGGTGAATTTGACCTTGTACCACTAAAATCTAATTAGTTCATCCTTGAGCGCAAGTGGCAAATTTCAAAAAGTTCTCCCTAAACCTTACTGATAGATCACGTTAACAAGTAAATGACGGACAGACGACAAAAAAAATTAAGAAAATAAATAAAAATAATGCTTCTATAGTAAAAATCTCTTCAACGTGCAAAGTAAAAATGTAAAATGGGACACTGTAGCTCATTCGAGAGTGACGATTATAACCACCTAGCAACATTTGCTGAAAAACATATGTGCTCACTTCAATCATCTTACCAGTGACTTTGGTTCCTATGATGAGAGGCAGAGGGATTTCATCAGGAAGATCTTTGCAGTTTGACACATCAGTCAGTTTTCTTTGCTGCAGCAGCCGCATTTTCTGCCGTTTCTGTCTCAGTGCTGTTCGCTCTTCAGCAAAGAATGCCGATGAACACCTTGAAGGAACGACAGAGTGCAGCAATGTAACGCCAGTTCTTTTTGTCCTGACACATCAAGTCCATAAGGAAACACTTATGGACAACGGCTCTTCCAAATACTTATGCAAAGATCACATCGTACCGTCGAGGTTTCCCCATCAGCCTCCTAATTGTACCCCACTCAACTCTTGTCAGCTTTCTTGTTTTCAGGTTGGGGAAAGTCTCCTTGAGACACAGGCAGAATTCATTGTCACCCTCAAAAAGAGGCCTGGAAGAAAGAGAAGGTAAACCGTTTTTTTTGGTTTGTTTTTTTTTAGAGAAAACTAAAATATTAACTTAAAAATGACTCATCAAGGGCTAATCTGAAAGTCTATGAAGCATCTGAAAGTCAAGGGACATCAAACACCATTAGTGTCCCTGAGTTACTGTAACTGTGTTATAATTAATATCATTTTAACACATGCATGTAACTAGGCTGTTTTAAAGATTAACTTCATGACATTTTATGTGTCAGCTATAAGTTAAATTCTTGCTATGGACTGAGCTCTGCTCAAAGTAGTGATAAACTGAACCTAGATCAGTTATGTGCAGGTAGCTTTTATCTCTTCTCTTATTTATTTATGTGTATTCATTAATAATTATTTTCTTTGGGGGGGTAATCAGACTTTACCTGTCAATATTAGAATAAAACCATTCATAGATGCACCATTTGTGAGCTTTGGGTAGTTTCAGCAGGTTTCTTAATCTCAGCCCTATTTTCTGGGAAGCCTTCTTATCTGGTGTCACAATGTTAGAAAATTTCTGTAAAGAAAACCATTAAAACAACAGTCATTTCATTAACAATGCTGTAGGTAATTTAAAGAACTCCGTTAGAAAGGGTTACACTAGACAAATATAATCTTCCATTATGGAGGGGCTGCTGTAGAGATATGACTTTGTACAAATTATTCACTCTCAGTCGCATCAACCCTGCAAAAAGGTTATAAAATCAACAGAATCTGAGTGGCTCAGCATGTGTGATCAAGCAAGTAACGAGTCAGAAAGCGTAATCTTTAAGTCTCACATTCGTCCTCATTTACTAAAAGTGTGTACGCACAAATCTTGTGCGTAAAGCATGCGTACGAACATTTCATGCACAAATCAGTGATTTATCAATATTTTCGTACCCGAATTTGTTTGTACTTTACAAACAAATTTAGAAACACCTTGGACCATGGGTACAAAAAAATGAAGGCCTGGCTGTCGTAGGAAATTTAAAGACAAGTCTTTAAAATGACTACTACTACTACTAATTATAATAATTATTGCCTTTCAGTTATTATTTACAGTTTTTGAAAACACCATGAGTCACAAAATGCTCAGAATTACAGTTAAATTAAAAAATACTAGTAAAAACCTGCCCATTTAAAGAGTCTGAAAGCAAGTGAGAGAGCTGCCAAGCAGTGTGTGCCAAGCAGTAAAAGAATAAAGACCATCTGAACTGCCATATACCCTGTGTTAGTCTCCATGTGTTGGTCCTCTCAGTAGCCTCTACTGTTATAGTTCACTTATCATGTATTCTTTTTATGTAATTATATCACTGCATACAGTGAGATGGCAAAAATGGCTGTTCATAAGCACCAAACAAATTAATAATAAAAACATATTTAAAACATATTTATTGTTCTTCTTCTTTGAAAGCTACATATTCATTGTATAAGACAAAGTAATCAATTACAGGCAGTATTAACATCCGTGTTTGATGAACACTTATTTACAGATATGCATGACAGCACATTCCACTGACCCCAAAGTGCCACTGCACTAAAAATTGTTTAACAAAATCTATTTACAAACAACAATGTACACATAATGCACACGTAACATCGTCGTTTGTTTTGAGATCAGCTACTACACATAATATATATAATTTGTAAGGATTTGAGTGTTATAAAATAATTTCCAAAAGCTATATAGATGTTGACAATCCTGGTACCCAAGGCAGTTTATATAGTAAGTTTCATACAGATTGATCAACGCGTCTAGGAGGAGTTAGTATAATGATCGTATGAGCGTATGTATGTCTATTCCCTAAGATATATAAAGTAAACTGCATGTAAAGAAACCACAATACTAAATGGAAAGGTGAAGGCTTTAACCTTTTTAATTAAAACATATTCCAGTATCGTTTATCTTATCTTATCTTTGATTAAAAATGACTTAACATTGCTGGATGTCATTATTCACACTCTAATTTTTTTTTGGCTCTTTCCAACGGATGCTGGAGAATTTTGATTTTTTTATTTTTTTTCCATTGCAGTGAGTTTGTTATCTGTGGCTGACAGATCACGTGCTCCTTGTCCTTCGCCTGTTTTTTCCCCCTTTATCTTGTAGCCTGTTCTTTCATATAAACTTTGATTCCAAACTTTCTTTTACTTGAGCCACAGTGACTGTCAGCCACAGCATGCTTTTTATTTATTTACTTTTTAAAAAAAAAAAAAAAACCAGCAGTGAGCTTTTTGATTTAGATTTACTAACATATGCATGCCGGTAAGAACAAAATTGGCAGGTGTGCATGTGTCATAAATCTGATTTTGCAAACTCATTTTTTGCACAGGTTAACAACGTTTACATGCACATATTAGTTAATGAGGGCCATTGTTTCCAACACTAGCTTGGGACCCTTCTTTAGCACAGGAGAAACAGCATTATAGAGTTGAGTTTTACTCCACACTGGTTTGGTACTTTAAACAATTTTAGTGGTTTCATTGCTTTCAGATATACTGAGTTCTGATGCACTTTGGAGCTGGTACTGCTTCAGCTATACTAAACAGAACGCTCGATGTTGCTGTTTCACATTAAAAGCAAACTCCTAGTTAACCACTGAAAGACTAAAAAGGTAAAAAAAAAACCTGAAACCTAAGGGTTGCTTTAACCTCTCATTACAAAATCAGCAACTGGAAATGCAGACAGAAACACTGGGTTTAGCCAATGATCACCACTTGTCTAGCCAATAAAACAACAATATAGACATTTGAATGTGTTTTGAGAAGTAAAATATTCAAAGATGATTTACTTATGTAAGCTAGACATAACTAAAAAAAATATGTAAACTACATCAGAAAACACAATTTTCCTGTGAGAATGTAATTGCAGGGCCAACCTACACTTAACCAATGCTCTTCATTCTCTCTTGAATTCCTACGATAGCCTACACTGATAAATATTCCAGTAAATGTTAAATGTAATTCTGCAGCAAAGGTAATAGTTCAACTCCTTGAAAGCATCCACACCAAAAACAGCTCAAGTATAAACACAGATGATTATTTGGACCAAAACAAACCTCGAACAGGTGATGCTGCAGTATCTTTAAAACATCCACATGTCATGCCTCATCAAAAGTATTGCACTTTTCCTACTCATTTTTACTGTCATGGTGTGTTGGACCTGGTAAACTGTTATGTTATTTCCTGCACTGTAATTATCTTAATGTTCAGTGTGAACAGTGCTAAGGAGAGCATTATAAGTAAAATGCATTAACTGGAATATATTGCGAAAACACATTCTACCATAAAGTAGAGAGTAGTCTTTACCTGTGGTGTGGTGGTGACTCTCTGGCTCCTCCGAGGGGATCTGGATGGAAGACGCTGCTGCGGTGGCTCATCTTCATCCCGAAACAAACGGCTCCTCTTTGAGCTCCGTGTGGGCTGGAAGAACAAATGTATATTATAAACATTAGCAATAATCTGTAAAAAACATTATTGTATTCTTCATATTAGGCATCAGTATTAACAGTAGAAATTCTGGTATGTTGTGGCAGAAATAGTGCAGCTAAAACAAATGTTATTCTGGGAACCCTCATGTATAATACACAGGTCCTGGAATAATATCTAATTAAGTCTAAGACCCCCATTTATGCAAAATTAAATGAAATGCATTTTCCTTCCAATTCCACACCTTCTCATCACACTGACATGGAACAACTTAATGAAGCAACAAATTAAACTACTGAGCTGAAAAACACAATTGCAACAAAGGACTTAACTATGCTTATAAGATGAGCAAAGGGCAGTAACCATGCATAAACACCAACAATATATCCAAAGTGAACAAGAACCCTTTAATTACTGAGTAATGCATAATGGCAGTCAGTTACTAAAATATATATAAAAAAAAGACCCTGTTTAAACACCCTCTCCTATAAGCATCTTCAAACTTTGTTTTGGTTCTAATTTGCCATAATTGAAAATTGCACTTTTTTTCCTAAATATCTGCTGCATATAAACTACCATTTTTGGCCACGTATCTCTCACATAAGATGAAGTGACTTGTTATATAGATCACAATAAGTAAATTCATAATTAAAAGCCTCTATTGTGTGTCTGTAATTTGCAGATTCACCGTGGCAAATATAGACCATATATCTTACGAAAAAACATATCAAAGTTCCTTCATCACTTGCACAACATAGTAAAGTGTAAAAGTAGTACATTATTACTATTTTATAAAGCATTGTAAATTTTAATTAAAAAAAAATGTCTAAGATGTGCTCATTCCACTGTATGGTAATTTGTGAAATGTTTATTCTACTTTATTGCACTGTAATAACTAACTTCTTGGTTACTAAAAGGAAAGAAAATGTACTTTGTACCCTCATTTCCCAAGGGATTACCAGATGGATCCGCATGTTGGATTTGGCACAGATTTTACGTTGGATGCCCTTCCTGAAGCAAACCCCCCCATTTAGCCAGGCTTGGGACTGGCACTGGGACCACACCAGTAGCTTGTGACCCTGTGAGGCTGGATATGCCTCCCCTCCTGGTCTCGAACCAGGGATTTTACACATGTAATGGCTGATTTAGACTTCAGCGGTGAATCTTTGTAGAGCATACGACGTAACCTATGTAAGTGGCCAACGTCGTCACCAGCATTTATGCTTGTGCTAGTGCATTATGTGTTTATTACCCTGTGGTCGTGTCCTGGTGTTTTATATGTGGTGCCAGCCGATAAAAACAAATAAAACGCTAGGACTTTCTTCTCTCCTGGGTCTCCACTCTTTGTGTGGTCAGTTTTTTTTCCTGGGGCAAACACATTTGTCCCTCAAGTTTTTCCACTTCTTTGTACAGTCCCTCAGGTCCATTAGTTTCAGCAATCTCCATCCAGGAATTTGTTGACATTTCCGAGTCCTTATATTGATGCTATGATTATTATTCCTTATATCGAGACGATGATTGTTATTCTCTTACTGATAAATCCAAAAATGGCAATGAAAAAGTCGCCAAATGCATAGGAGGAATCAACGGTACCGAACAGGCCAATCACAACAGTTGTGGGCTGCGTCGATGCGACGTGTAGTTATGTTTCTAGGGAGGTGCGTGTCAGGTTATGCCATAGGTTACGTCGTAGGATTTCAGAGGGATTTGCTGTCACGACATATCTATGGCATAAGGCGAATGTGTTAACCACTAGACCAGGGATGTCAAACTCATTTTACATTGTAGGCCACATACAGCTCACTTTGATCTTAAGTGGGCCGGACCAGTGAAACTCCCTCTTCTGTCAATGTAAAGAAGTTTAACTACACATTTAATCCCTGAGATATGTTAATATAAGAAAAAGAAGGGCAATTTCAACTGTACGTCTTAGTTTTTCTACATGATAAAGAAATGCTACTGTAGTAAATGAAAGAAATCTATCAGCATGACTCTTTGGGCTTAAACTGTAAGAAATAGTTGCAGAAAAAGTTCTGGTAGCTCATTGCCCAGACTGTCCTGCAATTATAAAACAGAAGGTTTTTGTTAACTCAAAACAATTTTCTTTCTTATTGAAAAAATAACCCCTGAAATTTCTAAGTTAGAAAGTGAAAAAACAGGCACTTTTCTGTCATTCAATAGTTTTCCTTCACACTTCCAAAGCCATGCAGTGGGCCAGAATGGAGTCTTTGCTGAGCCGATTCTGGCCCCTGGGTTTTTATGTTTGACACCCCTGCACTAGACCATATTTTTCATATTAGGATTTAAAGCATTGTGCTTAACAGATGCTCTTCTACTGCTTTCTTCTTTGCAAGTTTTAGAAGTTTTCATTTCATTCTCTTACCGTATCCATTGTGACAGAGGAATGCCGTCCCCTGGTGTTGTGAGCTCGTGGGAAGCTGTTTTTCTCATTCAGAGTGTTGGACAAACTGCCCTCTGTGTGAGAACACGAAAATATTTACACACAAGAACACCAGAAACAAATCTTAAATCAATAATTACATCCCAACAGGCCTTTGCTGATATACAGACAAAACTACACGCAAACAATAATAGGATTATTATGTCCTGTAAGCTTGCTATTAGAGACTATTACAGAACTTTGATCCACTAAAAGACTCAAGGTTCCTGATCAGAGTAAACCAATGTGATCCAACACAGGTTTAATCACAAGCATCAGGAATTTGAGTCAAAGTTACAGAAGCCCCTGTCTATTTGCAAACAGTAAAAAGAATAAAAGCAAAGAAAGATAAACTGCCTAACCCATACCTTTAAGACTGACGAGTGCCTCTGCCGAGGAGCCTGAGGAAGAGAACAATTTGGGCTACATCACTGCACAGTATTAAGCAAAACACATAAAAAAAAACACCACCATACATGGGGGAATTTAAAATGCTGCTAATCTTTTCATTTGCATGTCACTTTGATAAGAAAGATTATGTGGCAATTTCCTCCTTTTTAAGTTAAACCAATGCGCTCATTTCAGCTGTCAAAGAATCAGTGAGATGGTGCTTTAAACACTGACAGCAGCCAGGCAGGTGAACAGGAATTAAAAATAAAGCTAGCGCTCTCGGTTAGGCCTTTACCCCCAACTGGAGCTGTCAGGCACGGGTGTTACATCAGCTGTGGACAGATCGCATCAACAAATGAGCCAGACAAGCTAAGCTATGAGCTGTAAAACAACTGCATTTACATTAGGTACGTTCCCAGCGACCGTTTCAGGTGTAAACAGGCAAATGCACTGGCAAGTTTCCCCTTCACAAGATCAATAATGACACACAACGCCTAACTAGAACCAGGGTAAAGGAACGCTGAAAATGAGGAAAGTGTCACGGAAAACTAAAAATAAAATAAAACAAAAAGAAGTCCAGCAAAACAGATAGCCAGTTAGTAGCTAGTGGCGTTAACAGCAGCCTTTTTGCTACTGTTGTTCACGATCTAAGGTTAGCAGACGTTAGCTCGGGGCTAAGCTAACGTTATTTGTTCATCCAGTTGGGCTAAAGTAACTTGTTCAACTCCAACATTAGCCATGGTTAGCCTGTCGTGCTAATAAGCGTTAGCTGACTTGGACAAACCCGGTGTCTCTCTGCGTCTAAAATGGGCTTACGAAGCCCGCGCAGAACCTATGACAGCCACTAAATGGTCAGCGGTACCGGGTTTTAGCCAGTTATTTGTTTTATCACTGCGGGACTGCTGCTCGTTTACAATGCAAAACTCCTTGAATTTGTGTTGTTACTCACTCTCGTCTAACAGCTGGTCCATCTCCGCCATCTTGAATTAGCCGCGCCGCTTTTTCAAAGACCTTGTCAAAATGCATTCTGGGTCGGGACTCTATCTGGAGGGCGATTTGAGAAATAAAAATCCCGTAATTTGCTAAAACGACAACTTGAGAGCTGCTTCCAGTCGTTTAATCGTCTAAACAAATAAATGTACTCACTACACATCCAACTTTTCCATGTTAAATATGAAGTTAAATGCTTTGGAAACCGTTTCGCCTCAAAAAAATGACTGAATAGGAGCATAGCAACCAGCCATTGTTTCATACGCCACATTAGTCATTTTTCCGTTTATTTCTCTTTTACATTTTAGCCATTATTTGGAAGGTAGTGCTGTAGATGCCAGTGTTTTGAGATAAAATGTTCTCTCTGAAGTAAATATATATATTTTACCTGCAGTTACACCTAGAAGGACTTTGTTTATACTGTACACACCACCATAAAACGACAGCATATGGGCGATTATATTTATCTTTGAATTAAATAACCAAATACATTTCTGAGATACATTTTTTTACATTGATATTTGTGCAAATTTGAGTTTTTAAATCTCAGATATGCTCATTTCTTCTTCTAAATGTGCCACTTTAGTCATCTGAGTATAATTATTTTTTCATAAATTTACACACAGTACAGTATATGAATGGGAAAGGAGGCAAGAGATTTTCAAATGTTTGTATGTCCTGCCAAACTCAAGCCAAAGCCTGATTCTTCATCTGGGTTAGACCACTCCCAGGAGTACTCCTCAGCAAGTGACCCTGCCCTTTGACTTCTCCAACAAACTGAAAGAAAGCATTCGAGGAAAAAAAACATGGCATTTTTAATGTCTAACATTTTATTGGGTTTGAGGTAAGCAAGAAAAAGACATAAAAAAAAAATAAAAAAAAATCTGCAACACTTAGTATGGCCATTGTATCTTTTAGAGGACGCCTTACATAAACACTAATAACACTGGTTTTGCTTTCCCAGCGAGGAAGACAGCTAGAGATGCAAACAACAAAACAAGTATATATACACATGTCAAAACGTTTACAGTATCAAGTATCTTAGTCTTCATTTTACTGCGGATTCATGGCAAATTACTGGTTTGTATGCGCTGTATATGTCTGCAGACTGGCTTTTCAAAACTCCTAAACTTGCAGGACTATGCCTTATGAACTACAGGTTTATTAAAGAATGACAAAATAAGATCCTTCTCAAATGGCAGATCAACATTTTCTGAAGTTACCATCACACCTCTCCATGTACTGATGTATGCAAAAGTCTGCAGAAGTCAGTATTTAGGTACCTAATGCATTATTAAGGAAGTCTGCCACCTAATAAAAACACAACAAAGTGACAAGATTTCCAATGATCCATCATGAAGGACGGTATAGCATCACTCCTTTGTTAAACATCTTCTGTTGCAGAGAATGAAGCCCAAGCATTTTGGAGGCAACAGTGGTCTTTTTTTCTTTCCCTCTGAAGAGGGTTCATGCACAGCCCCTCTCACCACAGGGATGTCTGGTAGTTAAACTTGATCTTCAGAAGATACTTCAGGTTTATCTGTGCTACATCATACACAATGTACCTGAGAGAGCACGGTTAAGGAAAACAGACTGCACAGATAATGAAAGAATAAGTAAAGTTTTGAAATTGTTAAGCTGAAAACACCAATACCCCAGCAATTTGTTTTGTGATGAAATCTGTTAGGACATAAACACAACCTTCAACTGTTTTCTTTATGTTTTCACCACTATTACCAGTCTAAATGAGTCGATTTATGACCGCTGGGTGATCTACATAATGATCAGAAGGTTAGAAAAGAACTCACCTATTACAAGATAGAAAGAAATAAGTATATAAATCAAATTAAAGCTCTGCCTATATACACTCACTGGCCCTTCATTAGTTACACCTTGCTAGTACTGCATATGAGCCTCTTTTTTTTTTCTTCAGAGCTGCCTTAATTCTTTGTGGCACAGATTTAACAAGGTGCTGAAAACATTCCTCAGAGATCTGGTTCATACTGACATGATAGCATCACGCTGTTGCTACAGATTTGTTGACTGCACAGCCATGTTAAATGTTCTACCACATCCCAAAGGTGCTCTATTGGATTGAGATCCGGTGACTGTGGACGCCATTTGAGTACAGTGAACTCAGTCATGTTCAAGAAACCACTTTGAAATAATGTGAGCTTGGTGACATGGTGTGTTATCCTGCTGGAAGCAGCCATCAGAAGATGGGTTCAGTGTGGTCATAAAGGGATGGACATGGTCAGCAACAATATTGTGGCATCTAAACAATGCTCAGTTGGTACTAAGGGGCCCAAAGTGTGTCAAGAAAATATCCCCCACATCATTACACCATCACCAACAGTCTGAACCATTGATATAAGGCAGGATGGATCCATTCTTTCATGTTGTTTACACCAAATTCTGACCTTAACATCTGAATGTTGCAGCAGAAATCAAAACTCATCAGACCAGGCAACATTTTTCCAATTTTCTATTGTCCAACTTTGGTGAGCTTGTGTTAACTGTAGCCTCATTTTCCTCTTCTTAGCTGTCAGGAGTGGCACTCGGTGGGGTCTTCTGCTGCTGTAGCCCATCTGCACCAAGGTTCAATGTGTGCATTCACAGATGCTCTTCTGCATCTCAACCACAGTTGTAATGAGTGGTTGAATTACTGTTCACTTCCTATCAGCTCAAAGCAGTCTGGCCATTCTCCTCTGACATCTGACATCAACAAGACATTTTCACCCAGAAAACTGCCGCTCACTGAATATTTTCTCTTTTTCGGTCCATTTTCTGTAAACCTCAGATGTGGGGAAATCCCAGTAGATCAGTGCTTTCTGAAATACTCTGACCAGCCTGTCTGGCACAACAACCATGCCACATTGAAAGTCACTTAACTTACTTTCCCCATTTTGAAGTTCTCTTTGATCTTTGAATGCACTGAGTTGCTGCCATGTGACTGGATCATTAGATTTTGTTTTAATGAACAGAACAGATATACCTAATAAAGTGGCCGGTGAGTGTAAAAATGTAACCAACTAATTTTACTTACCTTTCATCTGCACACACTTATGTACAGGCAAGCAGGAAAAATGTGGGGATATTAAGCAAAATTATTACATATATAAACAAACAGATTAATATTACAGGATACTCGTTGTACAGTAGACTTGTGTCATCAATATTAGTGTGGACTCCTTTTCCCAGAGGCACTTGCACCCCATTTAAAGTGACAGTGGCATTTGGATCGGGAGCAGTTCTACCCAAACCTGGAATAAAAAGAAAAAAAGGACAGTGAATAAAAGTCATATACATACACATTATATATGTATATGCCCACACACACTTGTTTCAACATTGACAGTTACAGACAGAGGTGAACCTTTGGTATTGGGATTAATTTTATCCCCTTGTTGCAAAAGCATGAGTCTAAATTACAGTTGGGGACACAGAGGAAACTGTACTACTGAAATATGAAACTATAAAAGCAATATTAGACATGTGAACCAAATTCTTGTAAAAATACTCCCAAGGAAATTTGCTGGGACCCATTATCTTTCTCACCTTTAACACTGTGCTTGCCCTTAGGTAATTTTGTGATATGAGAGGCCTTCTTCAGTTCGTGCCTGCGTTAAATAAAAAGGACAATGCATTTATTTACACAATCACGTCAACATTTCAAAGGTTGAAACGCATTGTTTTTGGGGTTTTTTTTTTAATTCAGACTGTCACTTACATGTTTCCTAGAGCAACCTCGCCGAGCAGAATGAGGCCTACAGGGTCTGACTGGGAGGTGTGACAGTAGTTTGCACTCTTGGACACCATGTCAGCAAAGTATACACCTTTGCCAAACATGTAACCAGTCTGGAGAAAATTAAGCAGGACTGCAATGTTACGCAGGACTGAACACTACAAACTACGGGTAAAGCTGGGATATTTATTAAAGGGGAGGTATTTCAGTGTTACATAAAACATAAAGGGGAAGTTTATAGCTCCCCACAGCTTGTCGTCAACCTGGCTGCAAACAACACTCACCACTGGGGCCTCTGGAGGGGCAATACGGAGACCCTGAGACAGAATACCAGCGTAGTTGGTGGCGCGAGAACCGTGCCACAACAGCTGGCGATTGTGCAGCTCCTCGAAAGGACGGTATCGCTGGTACTCTCCCTCTCTGACAATTTTGAATACCTAAAAGACAGAAACGCAGTCAGATGACAAACTAATATTCCAAAACTAACCCATTAAATGAAGCAGCTGTCCTGCTTAAAGCCATTTTTACAAAAAGACTTGCCTCTTGTACTTCCAGTGTGTACGTGTTGTGTGTGGCAGCGTGGGTGTTCTTAACGTATTGCATGATGATCTCAGCTTCACTTGTGCTCTTGTCAACAACCTGTGAAATGACAAACATATCACAAGTATTAATTTTTTCTTTTTTATTTCAAAACTTAAATTGATCAATGGGGAAAAACTAAATCTCGCACATTGTTGATGATTAAGACTAAAACTGCACTCCTTACCTCAATCTTTGTTTTGAGTTTTTCATAGTTTATGTCAATGGGGTCTTTCTCATTGTCCTGGGCCCCTCCTCTCAGTAAGCTGTAAGCCACTTCAATATCCAACAGGTTGTCCAACATCTGAACTTTAGCCTAAACAGTGATGCATGTGATGCATTTAACGATCAACATTTTTAAACTCTGCAATGGGCTTAGCAGTGACATGACAAAGAGAGGTCAAACTGTAGAATGGGGCAGTTTATGAGTCCTTACTTGAATGTAGTCCAGGTTGTTGAGTAGTGGAGGCTTCTTCATGCCAAAGTCATGAGGTATCAGGGTGTAAAAGCGATTGGAGAGATCCAGTATCTGTGCCTCAGGCACACAGTCTGACACAGCCTATAACGAAAATAAGATTAATATAGCAAAATGTTGCACAATCAGAAGCTGCAGATATCTAACCCCAACAGTGGTACACCAGGACTAGTTATGATGTCAGAAACTCATCCCAATGATAGTATTAAAGTGGATTTCAAGGTATTCCAGAGTCGTACAAAAATGAATCCAACATAAATACTGATACAACCCCCAGAGGAGTTGTTGACTGTCACTGACCTGCTGTACTTCAGTGAGGAGAGCATAGGCACTCTGGATTTGCCTCTTGCTTAGCTTACCGAGTGGCATCTTCTGGAGGTCAATCTGAAGACAGAAGATGGAAAATGAGCTTGTCAAGTGAAAAAATAATGCTCACAGAGAGCTTAATCTGTATTAACACTATAAATAAACTAATTAGATTAGATGAGTTATTCTGCTGCTAAGAAAAAAAGCACTTAAAGCATAAAAAGCACTTAAAATGTTCTCTCTGTCCAGAGATGTTCTAATGAGATGACAATGAAGAGGGGTATACTCCTTAAATTGTTTAATTTATTAAACTTCAGTAAATTATTGTTGTGTCTGTGGCAACAGCCTAGCAACTCCAAAACTAAAATACATTTTTATTTAATAAGACAGTAATCCACAGCATCAGACAGTATTCTTTGTTTTTATACTTTTTTATTCCTGTATGTTTTATTCATTTGCCTTGAATGGAAAGTACTTAAAAAAGCATTTCTTTAAATGTGACGTAAATATCAAATTTCCCAAAGCAGCATCACCAAAAATCAGATAAAATGGTAAAAATAACTGGAAGATCCTGATTTCAGTGTATAATATTCAGTTATAAAACTAAATGTCATGTACAAAAAGCTCCCCACATCTCCAGAAGTGAAATGAGCAGCTGCTTTTTTGATCTCATTAGAACCAAATGCTTGTCAGAAAAAATAAGGGGAGGAAAAAAGTTAAAACTAGTGTGAAACAAAACAGACGTGTTCTTCAAA
>VUQS01001229.1:1584-12059 GCA_015108495.1 Heterochromis multidens | reverse complement strand
CCAAAGTAATGCCATCCAGAGTAAGTATCTGGTTAGACACCATGTCTCTAAGATTTTTAGGGCCGAGTACAATAACCTCAGTTTTATCTGAATTTAGAAGCAGGAAATTAGAGGTCATCCAGGTCTTTATGTCTTTAAGACATTCCTGCAGATTAACTAATTGGTGTGTGTCATCTGGCTTCATGGATAGATAAAGCTGAGTATCATCTGCATAGCAATGAAAATGTATGCTATGCCAAATCATCATTAATACTCAGGAGTTTGGGAGAGAGGTACAGCAGTGAGTGTTTACAGCCATCTGTTAAACACAGTGAAGGCTCTGTCATGGTTTGAGGCTGCATTTCAGCCAGTGGTGTTGGAGATCTTGTCAAAATTGATGGAAGTATGAATGCAGAAAAGTACCATCAGAGATTGATCCACCATGCAATAACATCTGGAAAGCATCTGATAGGCAACGGCTTCATTTTTCAGCATGAAAATTATCCCCAAAACACTGCCAGTGCAGTAAAAGCATACCTGATAGAAAAAAACACAGTGGAACACTATCGGTCATAGATTGGTCTGCCCAGAGCCCGGACCTCAACATTATCAGAATCAGAATCAGAATGCTTTATTAATCCCAGAGGATTGAAGCAGTGTGGGATCATCTTGACGGACAACAGAACAAAAGGCAGCCAGCATCCAAAAAAGAGCTTTGAATGTCCTTCAAGAAGCCTGGAGAACTATTCCTGAAGACTACTTAAAGAAATTACAAGAAAGCTGCCTAAGAGAGTTCAGGCTATGCTGAAGAATAAAGGTGCTCATACCAAATATTGACTTTTAAGCTCAATAGAATTGTACAAACTCTGTTTTTGTCTTATGCGGTGTATTTCTATTTGCTGGCACATGTTTCAATAAACCTCTGTGCCTAATTCCCATTTTCATAGCAAAAATATAAGGAAATGAGGGGTGGCTCAAGACTTTTGCACAGTACTGTATTGTTAGATACATTTCCTTGCATAGAGTGGTAAGAACAGTAATCTGGGAGGAGTTTAATGAATAACAGCTTCAACTTTTGTGTCACTCCTACATATTTCTATCATGGACTCATTTAACTTTACATTATCCTTGATTCTTGAGGAATGATTAATCACATTTATGTCATACAAATGTGTCGTTGAAGGTCCAGAGAGTTGTCAGTGTGTCAGCTGAGAACTGGACTGCTATTTCTGAAGCTCTGCAGCTGAAGAAAAGTTGCAAGAAAATAAGTTAATGAATTATGTCAACTATATTTGCTTCACTAGAATGTGACACCACACACACACAAGCAAAAAAGTAGAATTTGGCCCATGAACTCTGTGACTGAGGTCAAGAAAGACATCGTGGAACACAAGCTCACACACAGGTGTCTGCCTGAGAAACAGACTTGGCTTTGCTCTAGATGTTTCCAGACATATTTCTGATGCAAAATGGTAAATAAATGAATATAATAAATGTCAGGAGATAAAGAAAAGTGTACAAATACAATGCCTGCTTTTAACATTGAAGGGGATTAAAGCTCAGCTGTTATCAAGTGCCTCCAGCCACCTCCAGGCTCTCTGTTTGTCTCATCAGCAGGTTTGGCTCAGCTTTTGATCCACAGAAACAGAGCTCATGAAGCTCTCGCTCCCTTTTTATACACTGGCAGTAAAAAAAGACAGCATCAGCCTTCTATTTCAGTGTCCCGCTCTCTTTTCAGGAGACGAAGGCCTGTCGCAAACAGATTTAATTACACCCTGAATTAAATGCAAACAAGGAAGTGTTTGAAACTGAAAGAAGGCCATTTGGTGCACATATTACATCAATAATGAAGTTTGTTTAACCAGAAAAAAAGCAGTGAGGAGTAATTAATTTCAACTTGCTGATTTAAATTTTTTTTTATGACAAATTAAATTTATGTCACTATTAGGATTCTTGGAACTTTTCATTGTTGCAAAAATATAGAACTACATATGGATAAAATGGCGAGCTGTAATCAAACATATCTGTGGCATGATGATGCCATACTAGTTAAAATCATAAAACCACCTAATCCTTTCGCTCCACATTTCAGTGAAGGCAAAATGGATAAAAAGTCCATCAAAAATATTTAAAAATATAAACATTTTGTATCAATATTCAATAATTTTTTGCCTTAACCCTGCAACAGCCTGGCGACCTGTCCAGGGTGTACCCTGACTCTCGCCCTATAGCTGGGATAGGCTCCAGCCCCCCTGGGACCCTGAATTGGATAAGCAGAAGAAAATCGATGGATGGATGGATGGATTCAATAATCTTACAAGTTCTTTAGTTTACCAGCTTACTAAAACATTTAAAATTTTGACTTTAACTTCAGACTCTTTTAGCCTGACAAACAAATGCACGCACAATCTCTCTGTTAAATATTCAACATGTTGCTTCAGTTTGAAGATGACTGCCTCCAGCAGATGCAGCAGAACAGAAAATGTGACAGCACCTGTCTCTGCGTCTCTGCTGCTGCACAGGGGGTCCCAACCCACAGACCACCAAGAACTGCTAAATGCTAGACAATTTATAGTAGTTTGAGAAAAGTAATTCTGTCACATTATTTTCAAGTACATGAATGAATTATTGTAATGTTCTGTAGAGCATCTATAATTAGGAATTTCGCTATAGTCTCTGAGTTGATCCTGACAGATCCACAAGGACTAACAGTCAAAGACATATATATGTATAAGATTATTAAGTGACTTGACATGACAGCTACCAAACAAGTTAAGTCAAACTATCGCCGCCTTCCCCTCTCTCATTTAAAGGCATGTGCCTTTAAATAAGGATTTCTCTCGAGTTAAGTCCTTCTTATATTTTTCTATTTTCTTTTAAATGGTAACTGGACTGGTAATTATATAGTGCTTTTGTACTCTAACTGAGCACTCAAAGCAGTTTTTTCTACAAGCCTCATTGACCCAATCACACACACGCTTTATTCTGTACCTAAGCACCTTATCTAACATTAGTACACACACTCACGCGGATGCATCGGGGTCAACTTGGGGTTCAGTATTTTGCCCAAGGATACTTCGGCATGCAGACTGGAGGAGCCGGGAAGTCAACCGCTGACCTTCCGATTTGTAGGTGACCCACTCTACCTCTTGAGCCCACCCGTGCTGTAGAGGTTTCGCTTGTGATGTCATGCACACATTGCTCAGAGTTGTCATCCATATTGGATGTGATATAACCACCAGTCATGGGGGAAAATGTGTATTTCCTAACTTATTGGCAAGTGGTTCCTGGAGGTTGCTGGCTGACATTGTGTGAAATAGGTCATGAAGAGGGTGCTGCACCAAAATTTTCTTTGTGATCACTTTGGTCACTAGCAGACTGATGTGGTCACCTGTAGTTTGTGTGGAAGATGCCCACTTGTTGGTAAGCATGTGCTAACTACAATGGTAGCAAAACTTGAGAAAGCGTGATACAAACCGTAAATGGAGCACATTCACACTCAAAGTCAAAGTTGTGACTCAGTGCTGAAGCCAACACCTTTTAAAAGGTGCAACTTTTACTTTAAAGGCAAACAGTCTCTGTTTCCAGCTTGTTTTGCTCTTTTCACTGTTTCACTGCCACTCAAAGAGTAGCTCTATGCTGCTATGGACAACTGTGGCAATCTGCTAGCGACTAAAGCAATCGCAAGGAGGTTTTCACCTGGTTTCCAGATGGTCGCGGACCATTCTCTAGGCCTGTGCGAGTGGGGGCTTATTCATTTGACCCTACATTTTCAAACATCCAAAATGGTGGTCAAGTTAACATCACGTGGTCAGTGGTCACATGACTGAGAACCTACGCAGACGTCACATGACTGCAAAACTTCAATAGGACAAAGGTGCAGTGATTAACATGGTTCTGGGTTTCAGCCACAGCTAGTAGAAAACATGGATGTAGCCACTGTGACATCACCCACTAGTTTTGGACTCCACATTTTGAAGTTTCAACATAACCATTTTGGCTGCCGCCATGTTGTTGTTGTTTGTTGGGTTTTTTTGTTTGTTTTTTACCCAGAAGAGATTTTATACTGCTAGCAAGCCTGGTTAACAAGCTGCATCTACAACCTGTGGGTGCAAGGCATAGACACATATATCAGTTCATTAGTACTAAATAACATACAAATAAAATACTAGAATTTCACTCACCAAAACTGAAGCACAAACTTGTGGGACATTCTGTTCACACACCATGCCACAATATTAGTCAGATGATCCATTAAAAACAGCACCACCAATACACACACCACGCCCCTAACTCACTTATCCAGTTGGTGGGCGAGAGTTGGGGTACATCAAGACAGGTCTACCTATGACATCTGGGATAGGCTCCAACCCCCTCTCCCACAACAATGAATTGGATAGGTGGTTAAGAAATTGGATGGATGGATATTTGATAGTATTAAAAGGCTGTGTCAAGCTGTATCGTGATGCATGATGCGAGGATTTTGTTGATGGGCTGTCACTTTTGTAAATGTGTAAATTATTGTTGTCTGCATAATGAGTTGTTTGCTGAATGCACAACCTAAAAAGTGGGTAAAAAGTATGTGATATAGCTGGCTAACTAGACAGCCTGCAGTTACTAAGTTTTATTTCTTTAAATTTAGAAATTGGTCAGTGGAGATCTCTTGGATTTTTCCAGTTCATTTGAAGACTAGTGGTGGCCATGAAAGGTAAAATCTAAAAAGCAAGTTCCACTGTGCTTCCTTGCCCTCAACTTTTTCATATTTGTTTTGCAAATGTGATGCTTTTCAGTACCTTACTATATTAATAAAATATTACTTGCTGCTGATTATAAGTTTTCTTTTTAATCTTAGTTTTCAAGCAAGAGAAAATGGGTGCTGTAGCTGTTGAGCACAGCAGCAGGGAACAATGCCAGTTACAATCAAGCATAAAAAAAAACAATCTCTAATCAGTTAAAAAAACTAAACTATAATATGACCTTATGACTCCCTACATCAACCACCGATACCCTTTTTCCTTCACTGCAACAGCTCAACAGCTTTCTGACAACTCATTCATGTGCTGGAGCGATTGAAAAACTCTCAAACTTTTCCTCTCTCTGCTGCAGCAAAACCTGCAATCTATCACCGACTTCCTGTTTGTGCAGCGGCTCAGTTTACATGCTTCCTGTATATGCCAGAGGACTTCCCTCACAACACTCTGGATGCACCGAATCTTTCAACAGACCGCTTATCTGCTGAGCACAGTGTGACACAAATACAGGCTTAAGATTCACTGGCGACAGATGCACACACCTCAAAAGAAAGGCAACAACAAAAAGAAGAAGAAGAAGAAGAAATGAGTACTGGTTCAAATACAAGACAGTTTTCATTATCAAGCATATGGTTTTGATAGTTTTTAAAGACAGAAAATAATTTTAAAATGACAGTTTGCCTTTTTTGAAGTTATAATCTGTGACAGTGGCTCTTTGACAGATTCTCTGGTTCACTCAACTGTTTGCTCAAACTTGATTTCCAGAAAAATATCATCTTATATTCAGGAACAATACAGACACTAGTACCACCAGTATTATGAATGAATCATAAGCTTTGATTAATACTATTTTGACCTCTTATTCTCTCCCACTGTCAAAGCATCTTCTCCTGCATTTGTTGACACTTTGCCTCTTCCAGTTTGGGTTCTTGTTTACTTCTCTCACTAATCACTTGTCATCACTGGGACCCGTCAGGAAAAGCTGCAGACACCTCCACCACAACAAACTCTGTCTGGCAAAGTCTCAGTGAGAACAAAGAGAAGAAAGTGTGCCAAAAGTTAGTGTGTGGTATAAAAGTGCTGATCTTGTGTGTTAATCAGGGGGAAGAAGTGCTGAGGGTGCTCATAAAGCCTAATGGTTCAAATCAGCCTTAGGATGCATAGCAGTGAGTTATAAATACCACAGCTTCTAAGATGATGCAACTAAAGTGCTACCTCTGAGTATAAAGTTTTGGCACTCTTGTGCAGACGGACCCAGCTGGTTGCCGACTGATAGCAAAGCAACACTCCCAGTGGGCTTTAATGGCACAATGTTTAATTCATAGAGAGGCCACGACTCCCGCCGATGCTTTCATGCTCAAGTTAAATGTATCTGAGCAAAAAAGCAACTGCCTTACTACATGCCAAAATGTGTCTGCCTCAGTTATTTAGGACTGTAGGCTGATGACAAGAGTGCAGAGCAAAAAAGCCAGTTTAGAAAAAAAAATTGTTAAGTTGGCAGCATTATGGTGATGGTTTTTGTGTGTGTGTGTGTGTGTGTGTGTGCGCGCTGTCCATGAGCAGTGATGTTATTGAGCTGTTGCACTTGGCCTGAGAGCATGTGAAGTGGTGCTTCACACAGAGAGGTGTTCTGGCAGGTGTAGGTCTTCATAAAATTCACATGGCATTGGCCGCAGTAGACATTCAGGGAGGGGCATGCTCAGCCAGGGCATCATTGGATTAGTCAGTAGCAACATGAAACTAACATGAAATTTGGGAAATTCAGTTACATTACTGGTAATTTGGGCAACTTGGAGGCAGAAAACAAACAAAACAACAGGTTGCCACAACATATTATTTTAACCTTATGGCATCCAACAGGTTGCTATCAAACCACTTAGGGACAGGGTTATGTTTGTTTAGCCACATTCTATATCAACATAGTTAGCTTTCAAATCAGCTGTCTTTGGGGAGGCCAAATAGGTAAAAAAAAAACAAAAATCCATAATAAGAGGATAAACCTCATCCTCATGCTTAACAGGTCACTGATAATCTACTGGATGTTAAGAGGTTAAGTTATTAAAAGGCTGCCTAAACAAAGAACAAAAAATAACGTGTCGTAATCATGTGTCTGTCTAATAAACAAATGCAAGTATACTCATTTCTCTTGTGTTAGCTCTGCTTTTGTCTCAATCACAGAATATATACTCACCAGCCACTTTGTTAGGTAAGCCTGTTCAACTGCTAATTGACACAAATATCTAATCAGCCAATCACATGACAGCAACTCAGAGCTTTTAGACATGTATGCATAGTCAAGAAAACCTGCTGAAGTTCAAAGGGAGCATCAGAATAAGGAAGAAAGGTGATTTAAGTGACTTTGAACATAGCATGGTTGTTTCTGCCAGACGGGCTGGTCAGAAACTGCAGAATCTCCTGATTTACTAGGATTTTCCCACGCAACCATCTGAAAAAGAGAAAATATCCAGTGAGTATTTCAGAGGGACAGCTCAAGTTGAGCAGTTTGGAGATAAAAGCTGCGATGGTTTGGACATGTGCAGACGAGGGATACTGGACAAAGGATGTTGAATATGGAGCTGCCAGGCAGGAGGAGAAGAGGAAGACCTCAGAGGAGGTTCATGGATGTAGTGAAGAGAGAGTTGGTGTGGCAGAGGAGGATGCAAGAGAAAGACCTAGAACCTATAAACAGTTCCAGCTGCTGCTGGTGGTGTAATAGTTTGGGGGAAATTATCTTGGCACTCTTTGGGCCCCTTAGTACCAAGTGAGCATTGCTTAAATACCAGAGTCTACCTGAATATTGTTGTTGACCATGTCCATCCCTTTATGACCACAGTGTACTCATCTTCTGATCGCTGCCTCCAGCAGAATAACACACCATGTCACAAAGCTCAAATCATCTCAAACTGGTTTCTTGAACCTAACAGTGAGTTCACTGCACTAACATGGCCTCCACAGTCACCAGATCTCAAACCAATAGAGCACCTTTGGGAGCAAATTTGGCATCATTTACAGGCAGTGGACAAATCTGCAGCAGCTGTGTGATGCTATGTCAGTATGGACCAAATCTCAGGAATGTTTCCAGCACCTTGTAAGGTGTAACTAATAAAGAGTCCAGTGAGTGTATAAAAGACAAATATAGCCTCTGGTTTTGAAAAATGAATTTCCTGATAAGTTTATTGTCTGATTTAAGCCTTATTGAATACATAAGCTTCATTTTTTAACTTTAATCCCATTTATAGTAAAATAGACAAGAAAGCATGGTCTGCTTTAGGCTCTGGCTTCTCTGTACTTGATTCACACAGTGATGCTGATCAACTCTGCCCCTTTAGTCCAAATTCACTCCTCTCCAGTCAAATTGTTTGCAGAGAAGACCCAAATGAGAAACAAGCCTCTATTCAGGTCAAAATTAAAAGTCTCAAAGCCAAGTCCAAAACAAAGTGAAATTCAAATCATTACAGAGAGACAGGCAAAAACAGGGAGCATAGATACACATAAAGACGAAGACTGAGGGGAAAGCAAGCACTATATACACACACTGAGGGCTAATTGGGAATTGAGAGAAGAGGGAAATGAGATATGGGTGAAAGTAATCAAAACAATCACAGGAAAGAAGTAAAACCCAAGGCAAGACACAAGAGATGGCTAACTATCAAAGTAAAACAGGAAATAATCCAGAAGATAAGCATAAAATACAGAGACAAGAAACTCACACCGAACATGATACAGAGGAACACTGAGGAGGCAGGAATGATAATAACCTAAAAACAAAAAGCAAAAGGTAATAACATCACAAAACTGAAAAACATTACAAGAATAATAAAATAAAACCAACATAAGAATCCAAACCTTAAAACACAAGAATCCAAACTACAAATATTAGAATATAGAAAACCCTAAAGAGGAACCCAAACTCGGGTACATTAACTAAGGATACAAACTCAATGACATGACCAATCCCAGGGATCATGACACCCACTTTTAAAGGACCAAAAGGCAAAACATAAGGCTTCAAAACAGTCCACGGTGGCTACATCCATCTTTTACAGCTTACAGCTTGTGGTCTCACATAAGTGCTAATCAAAGTATTTTTTTCTGTTTTTTTAGTTTTGATTTGACTAACAAAGGAAGGTTGAAACAACAAAACAAATAGCGAAAAAGGGGCACTTAATGTTTTGACTTATTAATACAAGAAACAGGTTGACACATTTTTTTTTTTTGTTTTAAATTTATAGCTCTAATGCACAATATAAACTTATTTATACCTCTTTATACTGTTTCAATGTTGCCTTCTTAGTCAGGTCTCTGTTGCTTTAAATAAATACTCTTATTATTATATTATTATTATTATTATCACTATGTGACTTTCTTTACTTTTGGATGAACGTATACCAGATAACTTATGACCCTACAACTCCACTTTATGTCCAGGATTACCTGGAATCAAGTTGATTTCAAAATTGCAGGTAGGGATTATGAGATCAGGGCATTATCTCCTCAATCCCAACTCTGATGTTCAGTATTTAACCTGCAGATTATAGGGACACGAGGCTAGTCTGAATGTTACAGTGTATTCATCTGAGGTCAGCAGCCATGGGACTAGCAGTTTATAAATCTAATTTGCATCTGACACGTGATGTAGTTTCCTCAGGGAGAATCAAATTTGTCCTGAGTGGAACAGATGAAGATGTGAGGTACTCCTCATTTTGGGTGGGGAGGTTTTGTAAGACATATGGCTGTTTCCCCTGACGAAAGACTTTCTTATGTTGTCAAAACTGCAGCATAGCAGCAGCAGGGAGAAACCCCCACCCTGCAAGAATCCAGCTGGGGTCAAAGGTCACTGCCCTTCCTGCCAGTCAGAGGAGAGGAGTGTTAACAGAGGACTTAGTCCATCTGTAGGCTGAAATCGAACCAACAGCTTATGCTACGTCTCCTCATCCTCCCTCCCTGGTTTCTATTGTTCAAACATAGCTGCTTATTTAGAGTGGCGGGTGCTGGGGGGAGTCACTATTTCTGAAATATTTCCGCTCTGCTCTGCTTGTTTCCCTGCAGAGAGGTTTTGTGTTATAAGAATTAGTCCACGAGGCTTGTGTTTGGATGGGAGCGGAGGAGACGGACTGAATCACAGGCAGAATACTGAGTCACTTTTTTCTACCTATCATCCATATTTATTCTATCTGTCGCCACAAAGCTCATAAAGACAGTTCATGACCCTCCCTCTGACTTTGGCTTCTTCATCTTCAGTTGTCTCGATAGGCTCAGCTGGCAGATTTATACTCACTCAAAGCCATTATGTTCTTATCGCCCTTATTTCTCACCACTTTTTGACATAGTACATGCTGGTTTGATCAGGATGTGAGGGCAACCATCTCACTAGTTTAGAGAGATACAGTAGGTTTCCTGTTTGAGTGGGAGAGGATGTCCTCTTCCTCTGTGCCTGTATGACGTATTTGTTCTTCTTTCTAATGATGTTAGAAACAGTGTGAAATAGTTGCTAACTGCATTAGGGATATCCATCCAGAGATCTCAGCTAATCACCCACATACTCATCCGCACACACAATGTTTTGTTTATGTGTGTGAAGCTGGCTTTTTGTAAGGTTACCAGGCAGAGTAAATGCATTACCCCATGAATCATTATGATGCCATCACTTTGAAGGTTGGCCGTATTTATTCTAACTTCAGTCCACAGATGAGGAGCTAAAAAAAAAAAAAAAAAAAAAAAAAAAAAAAAATAAGAAAAAAAAAA
>VUQS01001225.1:13407-45736 GCA_015108495.1 Heterochromis multidens | reverse complement strand
ACACCTACAGGCCAGTGGCCACTCCTTCAGTGATGAAGACGTACACATCCTGGACAGGGAGGAACGCTGGTTTGAACGGGGAGTCAAGGAGGCCATTTACGTGAAAAGGGAAAGACCATCTCTGAACCGAGGAGGGGGCCTAAGGGTACATCAGTCACCATCTTACAATGCTGTGATTGCAGCCATTCCCCAATCTCTGTGAATAGTACTCATGGCCATTGATCAATGGTCATGACAATTTGCATACTATTGATCATGAAACTGACCAAATGGCCCATTGTTAGTCAGTGGTGCTGGTTTCGTCATTATGCAATGTACTGTTTATAAGGTTGGGGAATTCTGCAGTCAGCTGAGACTGAAGAAGTTACTAGAAAGTGACTAAACGTTTCTCCCACTAAAAAATCGCTACGTCCAGATGAACAGATTCAACTTTTTAGGACTACCCATAAAGCTCCTGGCTCACAGTTTTTGTGCTGACGTTAATACCAAAGGAGGTTTGGAACTCTGCAGTTATTGAGCCAGCAGAGCTTTGTCATCAGCAATCCTGCTCTGTAACTTTATGTGGTCTGCCACTTCATGACTGAGTGTCTCTTGATCCTGAACACTTCCACTTTGCAATAATACCACTTACAGCTGATCGTGGAATGAGCTCTTTATAACGACCCATTTTTTCACAAATGTTTGTAAAGGAAGACTACATGGCTAGGTGCCTGATTTTATACACCTGTGACAATGGGACTGAATACACCCAAATTCAAAAATTAAGAGGTTTGGCCCAATACTTTTTTTCATAAAGTACATAATTGATATTATATTTGCACAAACTGGGCATTTGCGTTTAGAAGCAGGTGGAAATATTTTATCCATTTAGCTCAGTTCACTCCTGTTCATTGAACCTCCCTCTAGGTGAATTCCAGACAATTTTGGTACAGTGGGATTAATAGGAGGTGAACAAGCTCTCCGTAGATGGCTGGGTTCTGTGTACCAAACCATCTTGTGAAAGAAAAACAAAGAATACAAAGCACTACAGAAATCCCAAATGGCACATATTATAACATTAGTGTTGTTGTATTTTTCCCTCTTTTCAAACAGGGCTCGAAACTGGCACGCTTTTCAGGTCTCAGGTATGGTATAATTCACAAGAATGTGTGAAGTGGCTAAACGTGCACACAGCATCATGAGGAGCGGAAAAATATTAGTCTGCATTCTTGCACAACAAGGACAGCTTTCCCCTTCCACATTTTGAAAAATCTGAACGCAGTGTTTCCCCTTAATGCTGTACTTCTCCCACCCCCGCTCTCTCATTCTCCCTAAGCAGAAAAATAAAGTGAAACTAAAGACAGAATGTGACATGAGAAGCTGTCAGGCCTAGCTCGGGTCAACAGCGGGGGGTCAAAGCTACATCTGGAGCTACAGAATCATTGAGAGATGTGTTAAGTGTCTCTCAGGGACACTTTCTTGCATGACATCATGGTGAAAAGAGAGGACGAGCTGTTTGCGTGTTTGTGCATGCATTTACAAATTTTACAAGGGTGAGAAGAGTCCATCAGGCAAGCTAGTCCCTCCTCATGTAGACTTTACTGACCTCCTCATGATCACTCACTGATTATTACACAACATGTCAAAACACAGACAGGAAGCCAGCTACAGCAGCGTAACCTGTCTTTTGAAACTACACTCAAATAGAGAATGTAGGAGCATCACAAAATAAGAAAGAGAGAAGAAGTCACGCACAGACTCTCAGCCCCAAGAGGACATTTACAGAAAAAAAAAAATGTGTGAACATATAAATAAATGTTTTCACCTACACACACACACACAGACACACAAAAGTGGCAATGAAACAGCCTGGGAACAGCTAGTCCACTAATGAGGTCTATCCCATGAGGATTTAGTACTGCGCAGAGGAATGCAGGCTCTCTGCTCTCATGACTGACCTGCCCTGTCACACACAAACACACACACACACACACACACAGATGGAGGAACTTTACTGTCCGAGAGCTACCCTCTTACACATGAATGAGAAGTGGTAGAAGGCATCCAAGACTAGGGTACTTATAATTTGGTTGGTGCTGCACTGGAAACAAACATAACAAGCACACTGGGGAATTTGACACTAATTTGAGACAAGAGCAGTGCGGGCAAGAAAAAAAGAGGGGAACAGGCTAAGAAAACAGAATGAGAAGAGAGAATAAATAAACAAGGGCACAGACAGGTCAGAGAGACACAGAGAGAGGGATAATCAGTTATGAGGATATTAATCTCAAGAGTTTTATTTGCACTTAACATTTGTTCTCAGGACTGGCTCATGATGCGGATGTGAGAGCCAACTTGAGTGAGTTTACTAGAACAGATCTGGTGTCTGAAGCAGACAGACCCCATCACTGGTGGCCCGCTGACGATGCCTGCTGCTAGTTGATAGACAGACAGCATGGGTGTCCATTTCTGTCAGAACTCTCTCACATAACAAACCAATGTGTTCTCCACTGCTGAAAGTACAACTTTGAGATAAATAACTTCATAAACTAAGTTTGTTTTGAACAACCATGACAGTATATGAACAGTGTAGCTCAAAAACACAACAGTCTCTACTGTGTTCAAATATGTTAAACAAAATGTGGTGCTCTGATAAAGAGATCTTAAACATTCATCTTAAAAGGTACGACTGCCTTATTGGTTTTACAATTTAAGATGTTTGCACTACTTAATCACCTCAGATGGTGTAAGGGTAAGGCATTTTTGCACTCTTTACGACAAACAATGAGCTATTCCAAGCCCCATAATTTATGATAATTTGAGCATTTCATGATAACTAGTAGTGATAATCAGTGTAGGCCTTATTTTCAGATATAAAATATGTAGCCTGTGTCTGTGTTTATGTAAATTCTCACATGATAAGATGCATCTTTTCACATCTTTCCAGCCCATGTTTGTCGTGATGATGATTAATGCCATTAATGCCGATATTTTAAAAAGCTTGTCAGACATTATTAAATGGTCTTGAGAATGCATTTCAACTTATGTGTTTCTTTTTTGCACTCCACACGAACTGTTTACGTGCATCCAGCCAAAACTCACTCAAACATGATGGGTCAATACTACTCGTCTTCCAGTACCAAAAATCCTGTCCTTTGCCTCTGAATGAAGATTAAAAGTAGCATGCAAAACAGTGTTTATTGTATAATAACAATAACGTGTTACTGTAATCTCATTACATTTTTCAGTAACACAGCAATGTAACGCATTACTGTACTAAATTACAGTTACAATTATGTCTTTACTTGCATTACAAAGATTTTTCAATTTTCTGCTAGATGGGTTAATGAAAAGGACAAAACAGCAGACATGCTTTTTTCTTCCTGCACTTGCGCTACAATCAGCTGATTTCAGTTCTTGTGCAGTGAGGAGGAAAATGCTGGAGCGGTTTACAACATTTCAGTAGTGTAGATATGGACCTTACTTTTACTTTTATTGCACAAGAAGACAAGAGCGCAATGGTAAAGTGCAAACTGCATCCAGGACAGAAACAACTGCATTATGCTGCAAACACAACATCGGTTCGTTAAGCATCTACACAGACTGCATGCTAACACAAAGCTAGCTAAGAACCCAGAGTGATGTTAAAGCAGAGTGCATGCTGACCCCAGTGAAAGGCAGTGATGAGCAGTCAGGCTTGTAGCACTGTAGCCTCCATTTCTACTTGTTCATGTTTCTTCAGTACAGTCGCTGTGGCGATCACTTTGAAGTCTCTTTGGGCTGATTTTTACAGCCCAAAAACTAACAAAGAAAGATCAGATGTGTCCTCATTAAGACAGGGATTTGTGTCAGTGTGTGGATTTACATTATTAACTAGTAATTATGTAGAAGTGCATTTCAAGCCATGTTACAGAGTAATGCAAAAGTGATGTAACGACTAGGGTAACAATTTACTTTCTCTGGGGAGTAATTAAGTAATGTATTGCATTATGTAATACATCGTGTAATACATTACTTTTATTGAGTAATGACCCCAACAGTGATGCTAAAATATTAATTAGCTATAGTAATATTTCAATTTCAATTTATTTATTTAAAAGGGACAATGCAGTTTAACATAGTTCCGGTATGGAGCATGAAACTGATGTGCTGCACATAGAGTTTATAGCTACTGCTAATTTCCAACCCCTTGTTGGGCTTTTAAACTAAAAACATAGTTAGAAAAGGTATTGTTTATTGTGGTGATCATCTTAGTTCCACATGTTAGCAATGACAGGCAACATTTTCTATTTAATCCTAAAGATAAAGTATTTGCCGCATAGCAGTGACCTGAATTTTGTGGGTATTTTGCTAGATTTTGACCTGATAACAGTTTTTAGGGATCATAGAGTTTATAATCACCATGAAAGAAACTTGACTATGTTTAATGTCATTAAAATCCTTTTAATACTTAACAAATTTCACTTAAAACCACAAACGTTAATCTTGTAGTGCCTCTAGGGGAAATTTGAAAGGGATGACCAAAGTCATTATGATTCATCATGAGCTGTCTACACAATATTTATGGCAATACAGCCAGCAGTTATGTTTTACTGTGGAAGTTATATCTCTTGAAAGAAGCCTTTCTGATAACTGTTCAAATATTTTTCCAAAAACAAATGTTAACATTATGTTCACTGGACCAAAAGGAGCTCAACAAAGTCACACATGGATTCATTCTGTAGTCGCCATGATTGCCTGTTTTAAATGTCATTAAAATGCAACAGCTATTGAGAAATCTCAGTGTAAATCCAAGCTGTGGCCCATGAGACCAACCATATAACTGTGCTGTAAAGTCGCAGTGCTAGTGTGTCTGTTCAGTGCAGTGGTCTGGTTATTGTTAATTATTACAGGTTTTATTAATGCTATATAGCATGGTCTGTGTGCTGACACTACCCTAAAAATGACTGCATGTTACTAATGTGTACACATCCCCAGAAATAAACACTGGGCCACTGCTAATCGTCCATGTGTCAGCCATGCGTAATACCATGTCACAGCGCCCATGCATGCTGAATGCCTTCCAGGTCTTTGTTTTGGAAAATGTGGCAGGGGTTGCCATGGAGCCTGTGTTTGATCTTTTGTAATTAACCGAGCCCATTGATTGCACAACGCTTCACCCTGGCTCATCTCCGTCAGCGGGCAGCCCTGGACATCTCATCAAACACCACAATAACCACCGTTTATGCAGTCACCTACCCGCAGTGATTTGTCCTTACATGGTCTAACAGGGATGAAAGGAGCACAGGAAGTGGAGGGGAGGTAGGGCAATAAGGATAATTTGAGGATTTAACAAAGCTGAGGTTCACTGTTTGAGACAGATTTTGATTCTGAGCTGTGTTAAGTGATTACTGTTGATTACTTTGGTGATTACTGTTTGTGACGGTGCAAGTGGTTACGAACCACATATTGACTCAGAGTCAAGCACTGAATTTTAATCTTATTTTGCAGATGAAAATAAGTTCTTTTATACAAACTTTTTTTTCGTTTAGTGACTGCTTGTTGCCATTTGACCAACCTTTCATCAACCAAACTTTGGACCACCTATACTTGCTGTGTTAAGTATTAAAGAAAATCTGTCTACAAGCACATTTAAAATTAGTATCTGACACAAAACCCCACAAAACCACATCTTTCTGTGACTATGTGAGCTATAACTCTTCAATTCCTTTAAACCATCTAACTATCTCCTGCTGCTTCCAGCCTTTATTGTAACGTAACTGTTCTCAAGCTTTAGATGAGTATATGCTGATCTCTTGTCAAAATCTTCTTCCTGGTGTTGACTTACTGATGATTCATTGTTATATTTCCATCCTCTTCTAGATATGATTCTAATTCCTCTGAAAGGCAGTAACTACATCCACAATTTCATGCTGAGGAAGTTTTAAAAGGTAACCACATCCCTCTGTTTGTTCATTGTCCCTCAGTGGTTCAGTCACTGTGTCATGATGAATGTCTGTCACACAGGCTGGTTTCAGTCAATTAGCCCGGCCTCACAGCCCCAGAGGTGACAATCTGGGGCTCACATGGCCCATCAGGGCCGACCTTCACATGAGGGACTGAGCTTCCACACACTATGGCCAAGCCCTGGGGTGGGAAACTGCCTACTCTGTGGTTACAAGGACAGGACTGTGTAAGAGGTGAAGGGATGGTATGAGGATGAGCTTGTAATTACTAGAGAAGGCACAGATATCTATTTAGTTTTTGACTGACTTTTTTTCTGACCATAACACACTCTGAACTTAGTCGGATAATTATCTCCAGGGGATTTCCAGTAAAATGAATTTCTACTTTTCCTGGGCTTGGTCTTTGAAACTGCTCGCAGAATGGCGCAATAACCCCACAGCCGAGTTTATATCATAACCACAATTAATGCCATTACATGGAACCTAGATGATGTAGACATACTAGACTCCATGATTTGTGTCTGGACTTTCCCAAAGCTGTGGTGAAAATAAACTTATTTCTTGCTTAGTAATCCTAGGTCACCAAGGGTATATCCCTTGAAGCAAAAAGTAGGAGTGGCTCAATGAATCTGAAGGCTGGACATGAAATATGTAACAGCAGACCACCCATCATAAAACCACGGTACTAACACAAAAAAGGCACCAGATTTTCACAAATGCATATTTCAGGATGAACTGCAATTTATATCCTGGAGGAGGCTGGTGTGATCCAAAACCCAAACAAAGTAAAGATCATGTGGCGTTATATAGTTTAACAAGCTTTAACGATAATTAAGCATTCAGCGGACTGTAACACAAGAAAACTTCAGTTTCATAAGACGCTCCTGTCTTATGAAACTGAAGTTTTCTTGTGTTACAGTCCACTGAAAGCATTGGAATATGTGTGAGCAGCCTCACTGCAGTAAAACGAGGTGTTTCTAATTTGAAGACTGTTAAACTGAGCTAAATGGAAAAGCAATCCTGTAATGCAGCGAATTGCCTCGGATGGATTTCCAAAAAGTGTTTACAGCATTTTTCTCTATGTGTGTGTGTGTGTGAAGTTTTGAAGCGCTGGTTGCTGCATAGTTGTGCAACTGCGGCCCATTTGCCCAAAGCAAATAGCAACATTCTAAGAAAGAGGAAAGGGGGGTTGTGCATTGCAAAGGGGTTTTTTTTTTCTTTTTTTTTTGCATGTTTTTCCTTTCCATTTTCCACCAATGTCATTTGCGTTTAATCTGCAGGGTTTGCACAATTTTTTGTTTCGCTTGATGTTGAGCAAGACATTGATAAAGATCACAAACAGTTGTGGTACTACTTTTAAAAACACCTCCCTGAAATACGCTAGGGTCTGGATATGAATCATGCAGTGCCTTTTTAATAGTGTTTTAATCACAGTGTACTATGACAGTCTACCAGTGGTTCTCAAGATTTTTGAAAAGGTCATCTGGTTTGCACAAATGCCTTGCTAAATAGGTGTTGGCTCAACTTGTAAGAGCCTGTAAGTTTGCTTGCATTCCTGCATAACCATAACCCCTGGAAGCCACAGTTTGCTGGTGAAAGCTTAATGTGGTGTATTCACTGAATGGAAACTAAACCAAATGCCATTTGCCAAAACAATTTTTGTGTACAAAATATTGACCTGTACACAATAATAGGTAATGCACTTTAAAAAACATTAAATGAACTAGACTAGCATTAAATCTACAAAAATGAATCCTAAAGCAATACATCTAGATGATATAACTCTAAATTAGATTCACTTCATCCTGCAGTAAAAACTGACTCTGCCGCAGAAAAAACAGGAAAGCGGAACACCTGTGTCGAAAGACAAATATGAAGGATGATGAAACAGATGTTTCAGCAACAAGGTAACCCTGTCAACAATGAACTAACCAATACCATTTGTTTATACATGTGTGTTTGTATGCCCTTGTGGAGGGGTAATATCCGCTCTGCCTTCCTGGTAAACCTGTGTTTACTGACAGCTCTGCAGCCAGAGTGATTTTACCAGAAGTCTAAAGCTAGAGGCAGTATAGTGTGGGATCACCAGTAGGGGAACCATTGAGGCTCTGATTTCAGATCACTTTTTCAATTTCCACTCCTGATGTAATAACTTACTGTAGGCAAGTTTATTTAGTCCGGGAAGTGACTTTTTTTGCCCTCAGCCACTGAGCCACTTCGCCAATGAGAATCCTGTGTTTACTGACCACACAAACACCAGTTAGTGCCCGGTACCAAGATTGCTTACAGTCACTAAGCATACATATGTCAGCCTATTAGTCAGTGCACTTCCCCATGTGGTGGCATACGGATGTCTGCTCCTCCCAGTATCAGGATGTTAAGTCAGTCATCTGTTCAGTGGTTCTCCTCTGCCCAGTCTAATGCTGGTGGAAAATCATCCTGTTTTACTGTCACATGTTCATAATTGCTGTCCTGTGGCAACAAATATGGGCAGCTTCAAGGAGGAATGAGTGCAGAAATGAGAAATGGTGGTTTGGCAGTGTAATTATAGAATCTGACTGCTGTTTGTTCTGAGTGCTTTGCACGAGATAAGACTTGTATACCGTATTTTATGAGGAAGTCCCTTTATGTGTTTTTATCTATCCAGTTGCAGATATCACACACTGCTGTGCAAAAGTATTGAGTCACCAGTCTTTTCTTTATATTTTGCTTTCAGGAGTCAGACTTTCCTGTAGTTTTTTAAAGTGATCTTGAGCAATAGTTCTCCAGGCTTTTTAAGGTCTTTCAAAGTTTTTCTTTGGATATTGGCTGCTTTTCAGTTCAGTTCTTTTACCTGACCATATTCAAAAGAATGTTATTTTTTGTTTGTTAAGCCACTTAACACTAACCTATGAATTCTTCAAGCATAAAACCACAAACTCAAGGCATGAATCAGTGTTCTCTCTACACATAACAGACATCTAAAGATACAATTTTAAGTTATATTTAGGCACTTTGTTACTAGCTGCATGCTGCAAAAACGTTCTTTCCATTTCCATTTTGAATATAAAAATGCCAAAGATTACACAATTTGACAGGCATAAAATAGTATTTTTGCACCAATATGGGGATTCCCAAAGTGCTATTAGCTGAAAACTTGGTGTGTAGTGAGTCTTTAAAAATTTGAGGAAACCGGACAAGTAGAGGACAAAAGAAGAAGTGGCAGACCTAAAAAACTATCTACGGCAGATGAACAATATCTGAAAGTCATGTCCTTAAGAAATAGGAAACAAATCTATCAAAGACCTGACACAGAACCTGAGAGAAGCATCTGGCCATCAGTTGATCCATCTACTGTTCACTGAAGCCTCATCAGAAATGGTCTCAGTGGAAGAGTGGCTGTCAAGAAGTCATTGTTAAGGAAGGAAAACAGGGAAAAAAGGCTGAAGTATGCCAAATTACACAAGAACTGGACTGAAAATCAGTGGCAACAGGTCTGATGAAGTGATGAATCCAAATTTCCATCCTTCCATTTTCTTCCACTTATCAAATTCAAGAGAGCCAGAGTACACCCTGGACAGGTCACTAATCTAACGCAGAGACAGACAACCATTCACACTCACAGTTTTAACACTGAAGCAGTGTGGGATCATGTTAACAGAAAATGGAATAAAAGGCAGCCAACAGCCAAAGAAGAGGGTTGAATGTCCTTCAAGAAGCCTGGAGAACTATTCCTGAAGACTACTTCAAGAAATTACAAGAAATCTGCCTAAGAGAGTTCAGGCTGTGCTGAAGAATAAAGGTGGTCATACCAAACATTGACTTTCAACCTCATTAGGAATGTACAGACTGTTTTTGCCTTGTATACTGTATTTCCATGTATGTTTTCACATGTTTCAATAACTCACTGCACCTATTTCCCATTTTCCTGGCATAATATAAAGAAATGTGGGTTGGCTCAAGACTTTTGCACAATACTTTTAAGACTATTAATCTATAAGCCTCTGAGCCATTATTATGTAAAAACAAAAACAAAAAAAAACAAAAACAAAAGTTGAACCTTTTCAGCAGTGCCATTATTCAGTCACGTTTTGTAACAATGCAGTGAAGAGGCGAGTGGTTGTGGATATTTGCGTGTAATTGTTTACAATGTGACCTTTTCTTGACTTTAATAAACTGCCTCCACTTTCATGGTATGCTAATTGCAAGTAGCTCATCTCAGCTTCGGGTTGTCCACCACATTTTCAGTTTATCAACATACGATGCAATATGTTTTATATGTAACCCATTCCAACACCAAAACCCAAGGTCACATTTTAATTGGCTGTAGTGTAGCTCTGATACTCTCATATTCCCAATAATGATGGGTTTCCGAGCTGAGCGAATTCCTAACCACCCGTTTGTCTCTTGAGTCATCGCGCCCTGTGCAATCCTTTGTCTGCTAGCCTATACAAGGCATAACCCACAGACAGTAGAGCTTTTGAAATGCAGCAAATTTGAAATGTAAAAATGTTCCTTTTTTTTTTGTTTGATTAATGCCCCAGACCACACACTGTGTGGGGGAGCTGTGGAATTTTTTTCCTTAATAAGCACGTTTCAGGTCAAAACAGGCTGTTTTCCTTTCATACATATTCATGATGCAGTGTCTGTGAAAACAGGCATGTCTGAATCATCATAGCACATCACAAGGCAAATGTGTGTGGATGGTTACTTCAAAGCGAATGTCATTTACTTCCCAACACAAAATCACTGAAAATTATATTCATTATCTGACTCTAACAAGCTTTTGGTTTTCCAGTGCTTCATTACACTGCTGTGTGAAATCTTTCCTTTGGTTTATTATGCACAGTTCAAACAAATCTGTAGCTTACAACTTTTTAGAGTTACGAACAGACACTTCATTGTCCACATAGCTGAATTAAAACTTGCCCATGAATAAAACAAGGTTTAGTCATAAACTCATGCCTTTCAACAATAAAAGCGTCTGCTGTGCACAGAGATTGAGACACGCTTTTTTGTCTTTCTCCAGCTACACTTCTGCCATGACTCTTAGACAATAAATGGACAATTTGTAGAAGGAAGCACTGGAAAGTATGCTCCTGTTCCGTATTACACATTCCACTTTCATTTTGAGATATCTTATCTTGACAAATGTCTTTACAAACATGTTTCTGGCAGCTCAAGCCTATATTAGGCATTGAATGCTGTCCTGTATACAACAGAGGAGACAAAGACACTGATTTTAAATACCTTGTATGTCACATTAAACAACAGATTATCTCAGATAACAGTACTGCTGAGTTACTTCTGCAGGAGCCTCAGTACTTGTATAGATTCCACACGTTAAGGCTTTCCTAACAGTAATATTTGTTTCATCCTTACCATAATCCCTGCTGTTTTTGTATAAACTGTATTTTTCATAGCAGGATAGCTCTTGTCAAAACATTTTTCTCTGTTATTTGTAGGGTGCTGTATTGGTGTTACATTGTTAAAATGCTGGGACCCATAAGTAGACCACCGGTCAAGAACACCAATCAGGAACTGACAACCTTTTTTTAAAAAACAGGCAGAATATATTAATATATATTTTTTAGTCAAATAACAAACTGAATTCCCATTTTTATACCCAAATTTGAGCCGGCACACTGGACTTCTCGGAGAAGTCAGAAATTTATCAAGCATAACATTCAACCACTAAAACAAGTAGATAACTGTAATTTGGCATCTTAATCAAAAAAATAATAATAATAATGTGCTTTTCTATTTTTTCTGCTTTTTTGTAAAACAGTACATTTTAAAATTCATGGATAAAAACAATAATTATATTTTAGCGTAAAAAATATCATTTTGATTAAAACGCTTGCACATACTGATGGATTAACCATTACAGAAACATAAAAAATGATTCTGGTAATTACAGTTCTGTTAATTTAGGGCATCTGTGGGTGGTGGTCTAATAAATTTGTTAACCACTATAAATCTGAAAATCAGAAAACTTTTTTTTATTAGTTTGTTACTGTATGTATGCCTTTAACTTGAAAACAGATTACTTTTACACAAGCAAATTTGGGTTCATTGTGTCTTATATTGACACTTCTACATACACTATGCACCTCTTAATCTTTGAATTCAGCTGTTTTCAGTCCCATTGCCAGAGGTGAATAAATTTGAGCACCTAGCCATGCAGTCTGCCTTTACAAATATTTGTGAAAGAACGGGTCATTCTAAAGAGCTTACTGAATTCGAGTGTGGTGCTGTAATAGGATGCCACCATTTCAATAAGTCAGTTTGTGAAGTTTCTTCCCTCCTAGATATTCCATGATCAGCTGTAAATGGTGTTATTGCAAAGTGGAAGCATTTAGGAACTACAGCAAGTCACCCACAAAGTGGCAGACCACATAAAGTTACAGAGCGGGGTCGCCGAATCCTGCATTTTATTTGTTTATACAGCAGGAGGATACATAGTAACGTTTAAACAAAATGCAACTGATGCAACATACATAGGACTTCTAGCTACAGCTAATTTGCAGACCTGAGGCACATAGTGTGTAAGTTACCAACGCTCAATAACTCAACAACTGCAGAGTTCCGAACCTCCTCTGGTTTAACATCAGGACAAAAACTGTGCGCCGGGAGCTTCATGACATGGGTTTCCATGGCTGAGCAGCTCCTGTAGGTGCAATGTGTAGGTGGCCCAGTACTTTTATGTATAAATACAATTCACTTCAGGCAAAGAGTAGGCAACCTGCTATATTTCATGACAAGTCAGAGTCACCCTCCTTTGTTAGGTGCTATCATGTACATGTAGATATTATCTTCTGAAGTCAGAAATTTTTCCAGTGTACAAACATATGTCAAAATAATAAAATGCAAACATCTGTTTTGGTCTCTAATTGGCATTCCTAATATAAAAA
The DNA here is from genome assembly GCA_015108495.1 of Heterochromis multidens. Classification (NCBI taxonomy): domain Eukaryota; kingdom Metazoa; phylum Chordata; class Actinopteri; order Cichliformes; family Cichlidae; genus Heterochromis; species Heterochromis multidens. The sequence continues at coordinate 32,919 of VUQS01001225.1, read as the reverse complement.
TAAAGAAACACCAAAGATGAATAATTAAAAGGTGGAACAGCTGCAATGATCATAATCATCACCAGTTATTATTCCCGATTTAAAGCATAACACAACATATTTGCTCGTACAATAATATAATAAAATATACCATCTGTTGCTGAATTAACATTCACGGCTAAGTTCAAATATGTACTGTATATGAATAATGTCTGTATATAAATATATTTCATATTATAACACCTCCCCTGTGGTTGACTAACAGATATACAAGGTCCTATGAAAAAGATCTTCAACTTCACCCATAAAAGACAGAAATCTTACACAATTTGAATTTGACCAATCTCCTCTTCAAGGCTATCTGCTTTTGCACCTTTGCATCACTTACACCTCTCCTGCTATTTTTAGGTAGCTCCCTGAAAGTCCCATTCTGTAGTCCCAAATGCATTTGTGCATTCACTGTGTGTCAACAGTGACCCTTCTATTTAAATTTCATTTTTTAGGTATAACAACATAGTCGTAGGAAGACAAATCTGGCAAGTAAGTCAGGTGGTGAGGGATGATAGTGCTGGTGTGGCCCATAAGCATTTTCAGTGCACTATGAGTGTACAGTGGCACATGCCGAAGTTCACATTCTTTGCACCACATGTATTTCCTCATACTTCTCAGGATATTATAGTAGAACTTCTCAGTGGCAGTGTGAACCTGTGTGCTCCGGTCACATTCCAAACATTATGTGTCACCTTTGGCTTTGAACAGTGTGGGCTCCTCTACTACAAACTGCTGTTTGGCCATTGAGTTGTAGCTGAACACTTCGCTTCTTAACACCAGTCACCAGTGATGTTTGCTCTCGGTGGAAGTTTGACGTCTGTGGTGAAAATGCAATGCAAGTGGTCAGAATGGCACTTTCAGGAAGTGACCTAAAATAGCAGATGATATGGAAGCAGAGCATGACATCTGCTTCCAGAAATGACCTTGGATGGTTTAGGGGCCAAATTTAAGATATAGTTTTTGCTGTTTATGGGTGGAGGTGCAGAACATATTAGTTGCACTGCATCTTTACTTTTTTCTGGAGCTTTAAAATAAATTTCAGACTTGTAACAAAGCAATGAGCAGCCAGTTTTAATAAATTGAGTGAAAAATTGCTGTAGATATTTATTGTAACATAACAATGCTGTGCTGCTGACTCTGAAGGCAGATGTGTGTGTCTGATCTGTGGCTGCATGGAATATGTTCTGTCTACTCAAGGTTAGATTGTTACATTACATCCCATCAATCATTTAGTGATGTAAACATCCCCTGAGCATAACATGTTTCCAAATGCCCTTCACAGAACGAGCTAACGGAAGGAGGAGAGACAAGAGAGAATAAATGCAGGAGGAAGAGTGAAGATAGATGATAACCAGAGGACGGTCAAGAGACAGAGTGAGGAAGGGAGAGACACTGAGTCAGAATGAAATATCCTGACTGAGGAGCATACAGGGATTTGCTGAGTATCCTGCTCTCCCTGTGAGAGGATTTGTTTGGGCTGGACAGGATACATGGGGGTACATCTGGACAGATTCAGCTCAGATCTTACTTCCCGTGTTGTGTGGGATTGTGGGTGATTTCCTCCAGGGACAGCTGATTTTAGAACTTCATCATGAGTTACTGATGCCTATAAAGGTTTAAGCTGAATTGTGGTTTATTTTGATTTTCTAAGTGTATAAAACTTTGTGCATCCTTATAGTCATTAATAGTATAATTTAGCTCAGTAAGTTAATTACTGTTATCTGCTTCAACAAGACGTCAGCAGTAAAACAATAATACAGAGTCGATAACAGTTTGTACCACTAACTCTACTTTAGGCATACATTCAGTTTTCTGTGCTATAAGGGATTATTAACAATGTTCCAAGTGTAGCCTAAGAAAATTAATTGATTCACAGAATTGCCATTTTTTAAATAGTTTAATGGCCAAATATTAAATCCTTAAAAGAAAGCACAGTAACCATGCCCAGTGATGAGGGAAAGGAAGGCCCTCAAGTGCGAAATGCCACTGGAATTTAAAAAAAAAAAAAAAAGATGCTCCATCTAGTAGCTTTATGGAACTTTCCAGGGTGTACCCGCCTTTCATCCTATAACATCTGTGATAGGCTCCAGCCCGCTGACCCTAAGTTGGACAAGCAGTTAAGAAAATGGTTTAATGCATGGACAGACATATGAGATGCAATTTTTTTAGTTTTTTTGAAGACTTTTCTTATTTACCACAAATGGAGTGCATCACATTACTTTCATGGATCAGTATTACTTTACACATACATTATTATACATACATTCAGACCTGTGTTGCATGCATTTTTTCACCATATCCAGGTGCGGATTTACTACCTTTCAACTAGACCAACGCAAAAATGTCAGGTGAAATTCCTTGAATGGCCAATTGATGCTGGCGAGTCAGTCCGCATAGACTCCCATGTTAAAATACCCAACCTAGGCTATGAAATTAACATGTTCACAACCTGGCACAAAACAAGCGTTTTGATCTTTAGCTAATTTCACCCTTCATACCAACTGTACAAAGGGTAAATGTTTTTATACTCCACTCATTTTGACTTTATTAAGGCTTAAAGCCACTTCTGTGTGCCAACACAGAAGCTGTAGCCGGCAGTTGTCTGCCAGGCCTCACCTTGAACTGAGCCTACACTCCTGTTAGTGCTGCTGGTGCTTTTTTTAGCATTTTAATTGAATTTTTATTGTGGCTTGTGGAATGGCTTAGTGAAGCTCTAGTATTTTAATCGTCTGTTGCTTAGCACTAATTAACAGGTGATTCCCAAAAGAAAAAAAAAAAAGAAATGACCCGAGGCAGCCAACACTGAAGCTTCAAAATGGGGCTTCACAAACCCATGGATACATCAACATGCTTATGTCCATCTTTTATATACAGTCTATGGTCAGCACTCCAGACTGGCAACCAAGTAGAGTGTTCTCAAAATGTTCCCAAAATTCACAGAGTTCAAGTTCAGGTGTGCTCACTTTCATTTGACCTCTAAAACTGGTTTAGATACTCTGGTTAAAGTGCTTGTTTACACTCACATCGCACAGGTTGCAAACAACCTAACACCTTATCTAGACTTATTTAGAGTGTCGAAACACAAAACACAGTAACATTGTTGCAATGACAGCTGGATGTCATCATAGCAATGTTGTTGAAATCAAATGAGATACAAACTGTAGACATCTGGAAATATACTCTGAAACCTTCAACGCAACATTGCAGTTCTTTTTTTAATGTGATTGGAATTTATTGTGTGCATTACACAAATCCATAATGTTGTTGAAGGAGCTTCATTATATGATTTTTGTTTGAGACTGGGTTGACTTGCACAGGACTGGACATGTCAAAGTGCTTGTAAAACTTGAGAAAATGAGATGAGTATTACATGAGTTGTGCCTGTGGAGCTAAGATCAGCCGATCACGGTGGTCCATTTTACAATCGGTGTCATTCTTTTATAACGAGTTTTGAGCAGGCAAGAAAGTGTTACATTTCTTTTCTCGTGTATTTATGTCTGAAGCACCTGGAAATTACCAGAAGAATGTAGTTTGTCTTTTAGTGTTTTGTTCCTTCTCCTCAATCCGGCTGTTTCCAGTTACCTTTCAACCGGTGAATAATATTTACTCCTAAAAAAGAAGAGGATAACTTTCCATCTCCGACAATGTTCCAGAAGCATCTGGCTTGTGTTAAAGGAGCTTCATTGTGTGTGTGTGTGTGTGTGTGTGTGTGTGTGTGTGTGCGCGTGTGTCAAGAATGATAATCCTAAGAGAAGTGTATTGTTTCACCGTCTGCGTTCTCCCACGGGGGAAGTCAGCTGCAGTGAATTGCACATGCATACTAACCACAAACTGTCCCAACCAAAATAGCAGAGAAACACCACACTTACACACACAATGGACCTCCCCAGTCTGTGTACTGTACGTGTAGGAAGGAGATTTTTGTTATGCTTCCTCCTTTTTCATGAATGCATATACACAACCACACACAGGGAGAATTCAGTGGAAAACCTGTCATTGATACATGCAGTGTATCACTAGCCTCTGAGTGAATGTGTATATGTCTCCTGCTTGTACCAGGAAATTTGCCCGATCTTCCCCTTGTCGGGTCAGTGAGCCTTTTGTATTTTAAACCCAAACGTTGACTATGAGTCACCTCATAGTATCAAATTTATGGTTGAGTAAGTATTCTTGTTGATATCATTCAAACAAACAGAAAGTTCAGTGATGCCATTGACCTGAACGTCTTCTCTAAAGATTCACATGACGTGTTTTTAACTGCCTTCTGTAACAAGTGATATTTTCATTGATATCTGGGTATTAAAAAAGTAACAAATCAAGGTTTTATAAGGTTATTATAAGACTAATAAAGGGCTTTACCATCAAAATGACATAACACTGCATATGAATATGCAGAATCTGTATTAAAAAACACAAAGCTTTCAGGTCTTTGTTTGTGGTATATTCGGTTGTATTGACCCAATTGTGTTACATGCAGTCAAACAGTCCATGTGGTGCACAAGGCAGGATATGCAATAGTAAAACTATCAATCTAATAATTTTTTAGGTGTCTATTAGCTTTTTAAAATGTCTTTGCATCTCTAACTGTGTGAAAAGGGAAGCTAATGTAAAATGCCTTAAGCCTGCATTCTATTTAATGGCAAGTGGGGGAAACTGCACCAGCAAAAAATAAAAAGTTTAATTGTATGGAAGTCTATGAGAAAATGAGCCTTTGATTTCCTTGATCTGTGACCTCAGTAAACACTTCCCTGAAGAGTTTATGGTACCAGTTGAAGGTTTCAAGTCTTACTGAATACACCATGATGTTCATTTTTTTAAAATATGGTTCACATTAGAGTCCAGAAGCAGGATAAAGCAGGAAGTCCTTTAGGATGGGCCTGCTTTGTGATTGACAAGTTGCTATCATGTGAGCATGCAGTGTCTTTTTTTCAGTCACATCCACCTGTCACTCATCCAGCTGCTTCCAAACACCAAGATGGCGATGGTAAAAATCCTCAGCTCAATGGGTCTTCACTAGTTAATCGGTGATGTCCCAGTAGCTACCTAGTCTGGAGCAGGAAGCAGAAGTCTTGAACCAAATATCTCCTGAAATAGCCCTGAAATATATACCCTTGCCACAAAGCTTGTGCTTTTTACTGCACAAATATGAGAGTGGTATGTTATTTAACACCAATAACTTCTGGGCGAGTAGATGACCAAACCTGTTTCCAGAGATGTCAAAATGTTGCTTTAAACATAATGAAAACTTTCTTAGCATATAGTGCGAGTGAATGTTCATTCACAAGATGAAAAATAAAAAATTATTGATTTCATTCCAGCATTTTTTTTTCTGTTCATGTGTGTAATCATCTCTTGTTCATTTCTTTTTTTAGTGATGGCACTGAAACCTGTTATAGTCACTGCTGCTAAGTAACTGTTATTGTGAAGAAACTCAGACAGCATGATGAATGTCAGTCCACCAAAGAAATCTTCTGCTGTTGATTGCTGCTTCAGATTGTCAGTCCTGAAGGATTGCTAACACTGTCTACCCCCTAGATTGCAAGGTTAGCATTAATAAATATTCATTGCAGATGTGAAATGATTTAAAAAATATATATATATTTTTTTTTTTTTTTATTTATTTTTTTTTTGTCTAGTTTGGAGATAGAGTTGTTTAATTTTCTTTGATTAAATTGTTAGCTTGAGTGATCATTTTCAAAAGAACTTCAGCAGCTACTGGTAAAGTGCAGAGATCCCCAAAGAGCAGCTCTCTTTCCCTCCTCCTTCTCTCCGCGCCATGAAAACTTCACCCTTTATTTCCAGGCAAACCACCATGCAGGTTTTAGCTGTTCTCTCAGATATACAGCCAGGCGCGGTAAAGAATAATAACATGTCAAAGAAGCTCACACCACCACAGACCACAGAAAATGGAACACGCCTCAGGGTGGATAAATGCTTCAAGATTTCTCGCAGTTCTCTTGAATTTAATAAGTGCCCCAAACCCCCTGCCTACTGCTCAGGATCAGAGGACAAGAAGAGGAGAAAAAAAAAAAACAGCACAGAGACACTATTTTCATGTTGACTTTGCTACAAGTTAACAATATAGTTTTATTATTTCAGCTACTACTAAATATATTCCATTGCTGCTTGAGACCAATGAAGTAAAAACATAAATTCCATTTATAGTTTTTTTCCCTAATGAATCTTCTTGCACATGAACAGTAGAAAGAAAGGTTTGCACAGATGGAAAATTATACAGTTGTTTGTGCTGCTGTTTATTAGAAAATCAAAACTCAACTGTTCCCAGCCCAGCAGAACTAATATGGCTTTAATCTAATGTTTGGTGTACTATATGGTTTACAGTGGTGCTGCAAGACAAACTGCTGATTTAATCTTGCAGTTATGTGCATGTTAATTTGCACATGTAGTAGCTGCATATTGCCAGTAAATACCTTTACTTACCTGAAGTAATTATATACAGTAGGTACGGTGTTCCTAGAAAGAGCATTTGTTTTTATTTTAAACAAAATTTAAAGACTGATTCTTGTACCTTCTTTTGTGGCTGCTGGCTTACTCTGTGATCTCTTAAAACAACTTTTGCTAAACCCTCACAAATCTCTTATTCAGTTTGTTATACTGCTCAACCAGGATTTAAAAGGACCAGATCAACCTAACCCCTTCAGAATTCACCCTGAGGGAAAATGACATAACACTAAACACTGAGGGAAAATCAACACTAAACACTGAGTCACAGCCTGGTAACTTGCCTAACACCTAAGCCCTGTCTCAACACTGCAGCGCAAATAAGCACAGCTCCTCTTCAGCTCGCTGAGCCACGAATAGAACATTTCTGTCCTAATTTGCGTGATGGCCCTGTCACGACTACATTCACCATGAGTGCCCCATGCAGCCTGTTTCTGTTGCAGCTTCAAAGGCAAAAATGACCTCGTGAACCAAAACCAGTATCAGAAATGGGACACTTGCTGTTCAAAGCATTAAAGCCAAAATTGGTCATACACGTACTTTCTTTTTTTTTTTTTTCCATTCTCAGTGATGCACAAGCTGAAGCACATTTTCAGACTGCAACTCAAAGTAGTTACAGACCCCATTCACAAAATATGGCGTATTCCTATACTATTCTTTTTAACTCAGAGAAAGCAGCTCGCACGACACATGAGAAATGTACAAACCCCAGGGCTGTTAAAGCGGCAAGGCATGACAGATCACGCTGCCTCTCCATTATTACGTCGTGTTACGATTAATAATGCATGTTTCCTGACACCTTAATTACCTCCGCCCACACCCTATACACACACACAAACACACACACACATACACACCAACCTTCAGTCAGCACAAGCTCTGTTAACATTAACACACACTCTCTCTCTCTGTGAAGGGAACACATCAACAGCACCCATGATGAACAGTGGATGAGCTGCCTGAAGTATCTGCAGCTGTCTGTCCCTGAACACACACTGCAGGACATGCTGTTCACTCGGCTGTCACGCATCCATAGTGATCCCATCTCACTGACTCAGTGCTCAGTCCAATGAAGACAAAACCTGTTTCCTGCAGGTCTAACTGACTGGGTTAAATTTGGTGCAATGAATCACCATTCAACAGAATCTTTATGACTATAACCTCAATGGGGACTCTTGACCTAGAGGCTGAGATCTGTAGAAAAAGGCTAGGTCATGATGATGTGTATAATGGAGGCATTTTCCCAGTCTAACGCTCTTCAGTTTATATCGTTGCAAGAAAAATATGTGAATTCTGCATTCATTACCCTTAAAATTGGTCTGCAGTAATGGTTGTTTTCCTGGAGCTCTGGATTGGCTTTGGCAGTTTATCATTAAACTGCTGCACCAGATAATTATGAACTCTCCTTTGCTATCTTTGTTATACTGTAAGCTGTTAGATTTGGTTTTAGATCATGAAGAAATGAAGAGCCATCAGCCTGACAGATGATCATATCGGACTGTTTTGTACTGTATTGTGTTTTCATCCTTCAGCATTTGAGTTTAATAGCCTTAATTTGGGGTCCTCCTCAGCCTCAATTGGTCTTGGTTTTATAAACTATAGATTTCTAACACCTAATCCTCTTTTTGACATTTGTCCATGTGCAAATATTCTGTGAGCTGGAGGTTTGTTTGATCTATTTTCTTGTAGGCCCCAGTCACACAGGCCTGGAGACCAGTTAGTGACTGAATGGCAACTACAGGTCGAGTATTCCCCGACCGGTTGGCAGGTAAAATTCACTAGGTAAAATTGGTCACAAAGAGATAGCTGTGATTTCAGATTGCACCAGTCGCTCATAGTCCATCTTTGGTATGGAAGATGCCGACTTGTCTGCAAACACTCACTAACTAACCTCAGAGCAATAGTGAAACTGTGAATAGTGTCAGCCATCTACTAACAACAGCCAGCAACCACTCGGCAACCAGTGAGGGAATACACACTTACAGACAGGTCTGTAAGCCAGATAGATAGATAGATAGATAGATAGATAGATAGATAGATAGATAGATAGATAGTAAAAAAAAAAAACTAAGTAAGCCCTTGAATTTACTAACATGTTGAATCATCTTTGATAGCAGTAACCTCAAATAAGTGCCTCTGCTAGCTGTAGCTCAAACCTACACATTCTGGGTAAAGGTTTTGTCTGGGCCAATCCAAAGGGAGGATTTTCTATGCTTTTATTTTCCCTTTTTTGTGGTAGATTTACTTTGAAGTTTAGTGTCCTGCTGCATTACTCGGTTCCTACAGAGCTTCAGCTGGACAGGAATCCTGACATTATCCTGGAAAATATCATGATATACTTAGAAATTCATTCTCCTCTCAATGATCAGGAGTTGTTCAGACCCATGGGCAGCAAGACATCCCCAAAACATACTGCTCTCTCCACTGTACTTGCGTAGCATCCATTTTACATGAATCAAACTTAACCCACACCCCCAGTCCTGTGTCACTGACTGGATACAAAATTCTGACTCCACCTAGGCTTTTTATGACAATAGTCTGAGCATTCACAACTTTTTCCCTCCTCCTCCTCCTCCTCCTCTATGAGTGTTTGAGTCATGTGTTCAATATGGAAAACACGAATAAAGGGGAATGTTTTGATTCATCATGTTATTATAAATGTAGCATACATGAACAACTGACAATGAAGTCCAGAAATTGCTAAGGAGCCTCAGATACTTGTGATAATATTTTAGCCTGGTTTTAGCCTGGCTGACTACACAGTGCACTCCTTAAGTACACTGTCCGCCTTATCTGATATGCTACTGATAGTGCTGCCAAGGAAAAACAGGAAACACATGCTAATGTAACCCATTGCAGGCTACTGTTCAATGGTCACTTTTCATTTTCTACATTAAGCTTGAGTGCAGATTAAATTTTGTTCATATACTGTGGTATATTTATATGTACATATGTATATGTAGTATATGAGCAGAATCATGTTAGTGTCACTCAATGAACCCCCCCCCCCAAAAAAAAAACATGTCTACATTTCTTCTGCTACCTCTGTAATAAAGGCAATTAAATGTAATGCCCCTCTCCACATGTAAGAAAAAAAGATGTTTCATACATAAACACATTCCTGTAAGACTTGCAATTTTTTTGTATAATTTACAGTAACAACAACATTAAGTAACAATATTTTTATGCTTCCACATTTTGTGATCTGCAGCGCTCACAGTTTTCATACAAAATGTTCATTTTCATTGCTTTGAATACTTATATTCCATTTTTATCAACATATTGGAGATAGAGAACTGAAATCCTCTGCATACAAAACAATCTGCATTAGTAGATACAATGAGGAGCAGGTGGGAGTAATTTTTTTATTTTTTTATTTGTTTTTTTTTTGTCTTTTTTTTTTTTACTTTGAGACAGCAGATCCCACAGATCAGGTCCAGAGATCAGCGCACAAAAACACAATGCACTGTGAGTGATTTTCCAGCTTAAGAATACGTGTCTTGTTAAATGTCTTCACATATTTGTGCAAGTTCTGGATCAACTGTTTCAGGCTTTTCTACTGTTCTGGATGTTTCTTGAGATTTAATTTGCCCCAGTCGGGTCTGCAATCTCCCCTTAATTAGGAAGTTGTACCACCACAATTCACCAGGGACGAATTCTATGGATCCATTCCTTTGAAAGATTTGAGTGCCTGTTTCAATAACATCATGTGTACTCCTTTATGATGACATTCTGCCATCGAAAGTCAAATACAAACTTCATGAATGTTAACCCACATTTTCAACATCCTTTAAAACTGATGAAATGCCAAGAAACGCGGGGCCTAATTTTCAGCAGCCACACAGTCTGCAGTTAATGGAGCAATGCTCTGCTTTCATCTCTCTCCCGTGAGTTGTAGCGCAATCATATCATTAAAGGCTCTGCGTTAGGTAATTTGTGGAGTGACAGGTTGTTGTAGCCTGCTGAATGGTAAGTGCATATGTGTACGCACAAACACTTTTGTCTTTTCCTCCTGCTCCTTGCTTCCTCTTTCTCCCGTTGGCCTGGCCTTCGTACAGGCAGTGTGTTCCAATGCATGGGAAATAATTGGCCATCCCTTTCATCATAGGATTATGAGAATAAATCTCCTTTTGGAGCAGAGCAGTGCTAACAGTCAATGAAATCCTGTTACATGGGGTATTATCCTGCAATTAATTGCTTTTTCCAAACGCTAAGCTCCTCTCTCCCCCTCGTGTTCACACACTTTGATAAATTCACCACCGGTTGACTCACTCTGGAAAGAGGTTGGGGGTTAAGGGACTTGTAGAGGGGATTGCTAACAAATAAGAATCTTTTTTTTCTGTAAATCTGTCTCACTCTTTCACTTGAAGTGTCATTAATGATCCAGCCTCTTATGTTTTGGCTGGAGGATGTGCTTTGCACCCTCGGTTATTGAAATGAAAAGAGACAGAGGATTTGCTCGCTTATGAATATAATTTTGCGCAGGTATGTTAAAAGCAGGCTCCCCTTTTGAACAGAAGCCATGGCTTATCTTTCATCAAGCAGCACAGAGGAGATTAATGTTGGATGACACTTTCATGTGCCATCTTCTGAGGCGCTGTTTGTAAAAGAATATTTTTAACACGGCCGATAAAATAAATCAAAGCAAGTGACACCGGGGGAAAGGGTGCGAGTGGGAACACTAAGAAGAGAAAGGGCAAGTGAAAAAAATAAGAGGCACTTACATTTTTAGCTACAGTCTCTATCAGTAGGTCAGGCCACCTCTTTGGTTGATGCAACCATAAAATGAATCTTAATGACTCTGCTGATCCCTTAACTTTTCTCACCTCAGTCAATCAAAATGTGTGAATTTATGGATATACTGAGGCTATCAAAGCAGCTGGACTCATAATTACCACTGATCCATAATCGGTCTTCTCTACTTCCCCACCTCTACAGTAGGTAACCAAAAATAATGCAAATTTCTACATTTTTTTCTCAGCTGAGCAGATAAATGACGTGATTCACTTCTCATTTCCCCTCGCTGTGTTTTCTCTTTCCACTGACAGTGACATCATGGACTCGGCCTGTTTGAGCAAAGGCTGCTTGTGTAACCTCACTGATTGGCCAGTGACAGTATGGTGGTGACGTGTGTGTTTTGTGGCTACAGCACACACACACACACACACACACACAGATACACAATTATCATCCACTTCCCATTAACAACAGGAAACCCCTTGAGTCATCCTGGAGTGGAACTCTGAGAGTAAGGCAAGCTATTTCAGTGAAATCATGTGTTGAAGAGTGACTGATAAACACAGAATTGTGAAATATGTTCTTGGGACCTGAAGGGAAGTGAGCTGATCTTTTCAAATGAAATTCTGCTGATGTAGGACTGAGGGGGATGCCTGATGTATGTGAGCTTTCCAGTCAAATTGCATTGTTGCACCAAGAAAGGATAACTACGCTGTTTCACTTTGAGTTTGGTGGGTTACAGTGGGTGAATTTAATTCCCATTTTTTCACACAGTGCAATGGAATACACTTCTTTCATCTTCAAAGTCGTTTTAGCCTATTATCTGTAAGATCTTGGGATGTTTAAGCTCTTTTGCGTTTGTCTGGTGTCGTTATTAGTGTTGTTTATATATTTGGGGATCACAATAGAAGCAAGTCTTTTCAATAATCCAAGAAAATTAATCAGCCAATTAAATCAGCATGCTTTCATCTGAAGCATGTGCTTATGGTAATAGTAGAGGCTGGGTTACAAAGTTTTTCAAACGGCACACATCCACACTTTTGTTATCTTCTTAACCAGGTGAACTAGTTAAAGGAAAATGCCTAGAGGCCAAGGAGCTGGTTAATAAACCATACCAACTTTAATTATAAAGCACTTTAAACAGACACAGCAGATACAAAGTGCTTAACACAAAAATGAATAAATACACAAAAAACGATGAAAAAGTAAAAACAACACCAATAAAAACAACTATAATATAATACAAACAAGTAAGATCAATGTCTCATGCTGGGTCGAAGGCCAAGGAGTATAAGTGTGTTTTAACCCTTTACTGCCAGGTGTATCATATTTGATACACAGAGTTTTTCTGAGTTTTTGAGAATTTCACATCATCAGTGTGACTTTTTTTCCCCCGAAAAACCCAAATAAATTGCGCAATACATTTTTAAGCAATAAATTGCAAAAAAAAAAATGCTGAATGTAGCAAATATGATACAAATTAAAAATTATTTATGCAAATTAATAATTGTTTTTACGAAATTTGTCAGAATGTTTGATAAACTCTCCATTTTCAAAAAATGTGAATTTTCTGGCAATAATTTCATGTTTCAAGCTTTAAAGGGTTAAGATGAGTTTTAAAAGTGGACAACGTAGGTGACTGTCTAACATGCAAAGGCAATTCATTTCATAACCTAGAGGCAGCAACAGAAAATGCTCTGTCCCCTCTGAGCTTCCGATTAGATTCTTGTATATGTAGGAGCAACTGGTCAGATGACCTGTTGAAACATTAATATTAATCAAAGAAAATGAATGAACTGTAAAGGCCCATAAAACAGTGCCTAAACATTGATATAAGGCAGGATGGATCCATGCTTTCATGTTGTTTACACCAAATTCTGACCCTAACATCCAAATGTCACAGCAGAAATCGAGACTCATCAGACCAGGCAGCATTTTTCCAGTCTTCTATTGTCCAATTTTGCTGAGCCCGTGTGAACTGTAGCCTCAGTTTCCTGTTCTTAGTTAAAGGGGTGGTGTCTGGTGTGGTCTTCTGCTGCTGTAGCCCATCTGCTTTAAGATGGGATGTGTTGTGCATTCTGAAATTCTCTTCTGCATATCTTGGTTGTAATGAGTGGTTATTTCAATTACTGTTGCCTTTTCATCAGCTCAAAGCAGTCTGGCCATTTTCCTCTGACATCAACAAGGCATTGTCACTAAGAGAAACTGGATATTTTTGGGTTTTTTAGACCGTTCTCTGTAAACCCTTGAGATGGTTGTGTGGGAAAATTCCAGTAAATTAGCAGTTTCTCGCACCAACAACAATGCCACACTTAAATCACCTTTCTTCCCTATTCTGACGCTCAGTTTGAACTTCAGCAGGTTGTCTTGACTGTGTCTGAATGCCTAAATGCACTGAGTTACTGCCATGTGATTGGCTGATTAGATATTTGCGTTAACAAGCAGCTGCAGGGGTGTACCTAATAAAGTGGCAGGTGTGTGTATATAACGCATATTTCACTGCATTCAAACATGCAACTTGTTTATTTGGAGCAAGTACTCTGGTTATTTTTTGAAAGATTTCATCATCTAGAACATCTTTATTTTTATTAGTGAATTACAAATTGATCAGCAGGCCCTCTAGTGGGCCATGATTTGGTCCACGGGCCAGAAGTTGAGTATTAATGGCCTTTGTCACCAAATCTCATCCAGGTTAAACTAGAAATAATTGTAGACCATGTTTTAGCTAGTGCTCTTACCCACCATATAATAATCAAAACACTAAATAAGGGAATTTCTTTACTCAAAACAGAACTCATAACAAACACCCCAGTTTATGTTTACTCCACTGAAAGGTCTGAAGAAGCAGTTCCCAACTATGGTCAAACTCTACACCTCTTCTCTGGACAACACACTGCCCTAAAAACTGTTTATATTTCAGAATTACACTGTAACTCCACGCCCCACGAAACTGCCAACAAGTTATTGCCCATCTATTGCCTCAACCTCTAAACCTGCTTTTGCACTGCACTTCCACATCAAGGCTAACACCTACTTTATTTCTCTAAATACGTTTATAGCCTTTGTTTAGGAGGGTTATACTTCCATTTTGATAACAGCTCTTGCACCTACTGAGATTAGCTGCTCTGACTGTAAAATACATTTTTAGACTCTGCAAAATAATGCCTTTTCCCCCTTAGTTTTTGTATTATTTAAACACATCAGTAATATTTGGTTGGAAATATTTCGAAGAAAGATATACAAAATATGTAGGTTTTTAGTCATCCAGGTTATGGTAGTCTTGAGTGCTTGAGTTGAAAGCAAGTGGACTTATTTTTAAGGCTTTTGTAGATGTTTCCCCGCTCATCTGAGAGGCTTCTTCAGTTCTAAAAGCTGATGGGGTGTCCAAGGTATTTAAGCCCTTGTGGGGTTGTCACCTTGGAGGTGGTCTCTTTATGGGACTCACAAAGTTTCACAAAGAAATCACACCTTTAATCATGTGACCCTAACAACTTGCATGAGGACAAAGTGAGTCAGTGACTCTCAGAATCACCCCCAAGGTGACAACCCCACAAGGAGTTAAATCCTGGGATTCCCCATCAGCTGTTAAAACTGAAGAAGCCCTTGTATGATAGGTGCAAGATCTTGAAAAACCTAAAAAAAAAGAACTTCTGTTGCCTTCAACTCAGGCACTTAAGATTATAGAATATACACACAAAAACATTTAAAGGAACTTAATGCATATTGAACCACAATAAAGATGACAGAGCATCTAGGTTTGCACTGCCATTCATTCATTTACAAGAACTGCCAGACACAAAAAACATATTAGCATTTGCCCAACAGCTAAAGGCACATTAGATAACAGTTCACATGAACTCTCTGTGGACAGCAGATAAAGAATTTAATTTTTCAGCTAAACTTTACAGCTTCTCATAAGACCTTTGGGGAAGTCTTTGTGCTGAGTATGTGCAAATATGACAACTCCCCTGTGTGAGAACAAATGTTTTCAATCACTGGGGAACAATGTGTAGGGATGTGTTCCAATGTAAAAACAATTAGTGCTATAAAACCTGAGCTGAGCATATTGTAAAAATTAAAAGGATGCATGAAACCTAGCCGGGGACTGAATAGCACAAATATCTGTTTTGCCAAGGAGCCAGTGAGTCTAATCTAACCAACCTTGTCTCAAGCTAACAGATCAAAGAAATCATGATGGACAGATTGGGATAACTAGCAAGGACGGCAGAATTTTTTGGCCAGACTACAGTCTGGAGTCCTTCCACATGAAACAATCTTCATCTCAGCTCCTGGTTTGATTGATTGTCCTTGAGGTCAAGCTAGGTTGTAAAAATATAGAGCACATTCAGTAGAGATAGTTATTGCGGACTGATGGCTAATTTTGGTTGGGACCTCATCACTTGAGTTCATACAGTTCACAATCTAGGAGTTTATGTCAGAATGTACACTAGAAAAGACGAGTACTGCATGGTTATTAGACCTACTTTTTTGTTCTAGAGGCAGAATTTATGTCTTGACAGAATAGAAAGGCAATATTTTTTATTATAAGCATGCAGTTTAAAATCCACTGGCCCACTTCCATCTCCCACACTCTAATTTAACATTCATAGCAAACTGTCAGCTGGCCAGAGACACAATGGTAATGGCAGACAACCAGACATTTGGAGAAAACAAATTCTACTTTACAAATGTCATAAAAGAAAACAGGCTGTATGATACCAACAGTGGAAATGATGGACTTGTGAAAAGACTCATACAGTATCCCTACTTCCTTCTGCTTCTTCTAGATGCTCAAGAATGGGATCCAAATTCAGCTGTAATTATGCTTAACTGATATAGTGAAGTTTGTGAAGCTGTTACTTTGTCAGAGAAATATAGATGAGCTGTCCTTTTCCACAGAAGCGATAAACAAAGGATTGAGGTGCAATGTTTCTAACTTGGTGTCAAATGCAAATCTTCAGGGCTTCTTTTTAAACAAAATCATTCAACTAATACTTATAATAATATTAGCAAGTAAATGCATACTGCAAACATACAAAGAGTTTAAAACCCTATAAATATGTAGAGTAATAAACCCAAGTGCCAGCCTCAGTGCCTTAAAACCAAAACTGACAGAAGTGCCAAAAAGTGCCACAGCTGAGTTAGTCCCTCTCTCAAGATGTCAAACTTTACAGTAGAAATAAAAATGCTGGCAGCATGGTGCAAAAAAAAGAAAAAAAAATTTGGGGGTTCTTTACATTGGATAAATGTTATATAATATAATAGGTTACCTGCTCAAACTGTTTTAAATCTTAAAGCTTTGCAAAAAGAGGTGCATAGCTCCTTTAAGTGACAGGTGGGTACTTACCAGGCCACAAGCTGTTTACTAGTCAGCTAGTTTGAGTTACTGACCTGGACCTCTCGCTTTTTGGGTGTTGGTATGCTCTTGGAGCATTTTTCATGCAATTACCTGTTGTGTGGTTAATTGTAGTAAGAGCCCATCCAAGAAGTTGGTCCTCAAGTTTTGGTGCATTATTTGCACTCCACCCACACATGGCTAAACATGCTCAAGTCTGTCTCCAAAAAACAAAACAAAAGATGGTGACAGCCAAAATGCTGAACTACATCATTGAATTAACTAGGCAATTTCTGTGGTGTGGCCACCAAGCTAGGAATGGGTGTGATAGTCTTTGAATAACCTAATGCATTAAGACTTTCCAAGTCAGAAAATTTGAAGTTTTCTTTTCCCTCCCATTCTCCCTCAATTGCATGAAGGCAGCTTATGTCAATAAAAACTAGCAATCATTGGTGCAGTGGATAACACTGTTGCATCACAGCACAAAGGTTCCTGATTAAAATCCTGGCTGTAGGGCCTTTCAGTGTGGAGTTTGTGTGTTCTCCCTGTGCTTGCATAGGTTTCCTCCAGGTACCCTGGCTTCCTCCCATAGTCCAAAGACGTGCATGTTAGGTTAATTGGTGATTCTAAATTGGCTGTGGATGTGAGTTAGGTAAGGAGCTGTATGTATGGTTCAGTCTGAAGTGCACTGAGTGGTCAGTAAGACTACAAAAGCACTTAAGAAATGTGAGTGCATGACATTAATGTTACCAGCAACATCTGTGCTTTCTGCTATTAACACAAAGTGAATTCAACAGCCACAATTATTTATCAAAGTTTCATTAATGTTGATTATTTAATAAGAAATAACAAAAATACAATTCATCCAATATGTAATCATTTTTAATATATCACAAAACAGTAAACAGCTTTGCTAGTAAACTAAAAAAAAAACACGAGAAAGCCATGCTGACTGCTTACTCCTCGTCCTTAATGCAGAAGCTGGTAACATATAGAAGATTTCACAGTTTTTTATTATTACAAAGCATCTACAGTATCAACAGAAAAAAATAGCCTAAAGCCCACAGTCATGTCCTGATTTTTGTGACTATACATCTAACTTGAGTTACTGTCTCATATCTGCAGCTCTGTTACTTTCATGTGTGTGTACGTCGTTGAAAATGAGTATGAATGAAGAATAACTCACAGTGATGGCTGGATGTCAGCCAGATCAGACTTGAACTATTCTCAGAGCAGATCAATTCCCAGTCTCTCTTTACTGCTGCCAGTGGTGAGTGACTCAGCTAATTATAACAAGGAAGATCATGCCCTGAATACTGTTTTCTCTTCTAGCTCACTGGCTACTCAGTAACACTCCTACTCAGGCACTGTATACATGCACATACCCACATACACCACGAGGCACACACTGGCTGACCAGCTATATATTGCTACAACCTGCTGTTCAGCAATAAAATCTATATTGTGTAATCCACAGACTACATATCTTGATGTGACTTTGCGTGATGTGATTCCAGCATAAACTCTCGGTTACACTGATACAAAATGTGATCTCACACACGCAGACAAGCTTTCTTTAATCACAGCCAACACAAATAAGTCCGTTTTTCCAGTATATTCCTAAACATCGTGTCACGCACAAACAGGCTCCAAACACACATCATCACTTTGATGTCACGTAACAATAAACCTTCAGTGCCTCTGCCTCCCATTCCCACAGTGACTGCTCATCCTGTTTGTTGAACTTCTTAAAAGGAGAAAGAGGGACTGCAGTGAGAGAGGAAACCTGTTCCCGTGCCTGCTCAGCAGCATGACAAAGACACTTGCTCACAGAGACACGCATGCATCAATCAGTTGAGTGAGTCACCTTTTTCGTAGGACGACCACTGCACAAAGAAAGAATGCAAGGCCTAAAAATAACAGCCATCATTCCTATGGAATCTGCAGCTCATCCATGTTTGGACAGCCTGCAGAAACAGGTTTGCATGACCTTTTTGAGTCAAGCTGAGCCCAACTGCTGTGACCTGGTTAAGTGTGTGACCTGTTGTGGAAGGAACCGTGTTAGAGATGTGAAAAGAAATGATTGAGAATGGCATGCTTCTGTTTGGCAGGATTGGCTGCACAAAAGAGGTTTGATAGTGCACGCGCACACACAGGCCAGATGGTGCTCTCTGTTTTCAGTGAATGCTCAGTGAGCCTCTGCTGCAGCCATTGCACTCGTTCAACATAAAGCAGTGGAAAAAGAGAACTCTTGCGCAACGCACACATGGTCATGCGTGTGTACACACCCCAACAAACACACACAAACATGCAAATTTATAATTACCCAATACTACTCATCTCAACGCTCATCACAGGAATGTTTTTGAACTGACTATATACTGTACTTCACCCTTGAATTCTTAACAGTCCATAGTTCACTTGATTATATTTTTTCAAGATCATTGCATAATTCTCATAAAGAATTGCACAGCATTGGCTTGTTTGATAGGGGTGCTTGATATACAAGTAATTTCACCTTAGTCCGGCTGCTGTGATGTTGTTTACAGAGCCAAACTGGCATATTTTTTTTGTGAGTTCTTATAGCCCAGCACCACTACAGCTTTATGGGGGTGAGTCATATCCACAGGCCCAGCATGGGAAAATATCATGGTGTTGTTAAAGCCAGAGTTCAAGCTAGTACACTGAAGCTTTGTATGGGCTAGTTCACACCTGAAGCCCAACATTTGGAGAGCAAACAGTTCCGGTGCCATGCAGAGGTCTATGGAGAAAATGTTACAACTGGTAATAAAGGCCAAAAAGAGCTGAACACGAAGGAACAACTGAGTCAGACAAGGTGCTTCAAGGATTGTTAATTATTGTCTAAAACATGTGCATGCTTGATGAGGCAGCTGATAAGTAACAGATGATTTCTTCACTCCTCTCATCACTTGCTCACGTTCTTTTGG
>VUQS01001225.1:0-13387 GCA_015108495.1 Heterochromis multidens | reverse complement strand
TTCTTTTGGTATCAGCAAAAACTCTTTAGCAGGATTGTGAAGATTCATGACACACTGGATTTAAAAAATATTTGTTTGAACCATATGCTCTGCGAAAGCTAATACAGTGGGTAATGTCATCAGAGCCGTGCTGAGCTGGAGTCGGTGCTGTTACAGGATTGCTCAATGGTTGTGTCACCAGGAGGCTGGACTGGTCGGGCGGAGTGTTTGAGCTCTGAGCTCAACATCACTGGAGCTCACTCACTCTCAGCCACTCTTTGAGTGTGAGGCGGTCTCTCTTTCTCTCTGTGTCCTCTCTCTTTTCTCTCTCTCTCTCTCACACACACACTCACTCTGGGCTCTGAGGGATAGGATTTTTTTCTCACCAAAAGTACACAGACCTCAGAAGCCACGAGCACTCACTCTACAGAAGGACGTCGGTTGGATTATTACCAAAACGCGCTGTCAGTGAATTCGCTGAAGTTTCTTTTATATGTCACCAGTATTGAGTCACATACGGAGAAATGGAGCGCACAGTTTGTAGTTTATTTTAACCGAAAAAGGGCGCATCTAAAACCAGACAGGGTCTCATTTCTTCTGCTTTCATGGTGAACCGGCCTATCAGGATGAACTTGCAGTGGAGCAGCCGGACACCTTGCATCCGCGCGGGGAGACTCGCGCAAAAGCGGCTGGACTCAGACGATCAGCCGCCGGCCAAATGCGCCCGGCTGAGCGCCGAGGCGGGGGACACACAGGGACTCCTCGGCACCTCTCCTGGATCCCCGGTCAGCCCCGGCTTAACCTCTGTCCCACCGACTCACCAGGGACCGTCCAGCATAGGACCGTATCTACTTCTACCTCTGGCGGACCGGGAAAGCATGCACAGCGCGATGAACACCGATACTGGCGATGAGCTACTGTGTAAGGTATGCGCAATCCAGCCATTGTGCAATTTCTTTGAATGAATGATGTTTCAAGACATCCCGTTGCTCAATACCCTGTCTGACATGTCATCCGTATTTGGCTGACTTTTTCACCAGATGTCATTCTCACGCGAAATGTGTCACAGTTTGCGTAATAAAAGTCTTTCTTCGTGATTTTTAAAGACTGAACCTTATAAGGCTCCGTTATTTTTACAGACCAGGCAAATCCTATGTTGCCTGTGTTGTGTTGTGGAAATACAGCCTACCTACTGAAGTCCACCAATCTTTGGCACTATGGCTTCACACTGTGTCTGTCAACTCGGCTCATTTGCATACACGTCACCGCAGTACGCCACGCTGTGACACACAAAAATGCAAACATGTGAGGCAAAAGGACTCACATGATAAGGATCTTTCCAGATAAGGACAGGGTCCTCCGTTGTTCCAGATCCCTATTTATTTTGCATGATAAACCTGCAGGCTTTTGGCTTTGTTGATTAATAAAGTTAATCGCTTCACGCTTTGATGATTCATTTGTCATGCGCTTGCAAAAGCAGTGTATTGAGCTGGAATCAAAGCATATCCCAGGCCTTTTTTATGTCGCTGCCAAATTTGCACGGTTGTTTCCTTAGATGATCATTAAGAACACACTGACCTATTGCCTCCTCCTCCTCCTGACACTCACTCTCTCTTCTCCTCCCTACCCATCTTCCTAATTTCCATCCTGCATCCCTCCTCTTCCTCTCATCTGTCTTCCAGGTCTTTGATATGGGGGTATACCAGGAAAAGATCAGAGCCTATGGAATTCTACCAGCCCACAAGAATGTGGCCGGCATCAGGGACATCATCCTTGGCGAGCGCAAGGCCTACGTGTTCCTGGATAAGGACTTTGGGGACATGCACACTTTGGTAAAGAGCTGTCGCCGGTTGCACGAGGAACATGCCTGCAGGCTCTTCCGTCAGGTGGCCCTGGCTGTAGCACACTGCCACCAGTCAGGCATTGTGCTGGGTGACCTGAAATTGCGCAAGTTTGTCTTCACTGATGACAAAAGGTGAGAATTTAAAGTCTTGCTGCAGTGTCAGATTCACCTGTCATGATTCTCAACTTGTTCTCAGTCCTTTAAACTGATCTCAGTTATGCAGGTTTATTTGGATGCTTTCAAACTTGTAGTGTAGTGGTACATGCCAGTGAAGACACAGAGCAAAGACAGCAGCAGCTGATACACACATAGGCCATGTGTGCAGATATCGATGTGGGCACAGATAGAGTAGGAGGTTCTGTACTTGTGGAGGCAGACTGCTTAGCTTCCCAGATTTTCGCCCTCTCTGTCTGTCTCCCTTTCTCACTCTCGATGTGTCTCTTTGTATGCAGTGTTGTGTATTTGTTTTGCATGCTTGTGTGTATGTATGTGTGTGTGTGTGTGTGCACGCATGCATGTGTGAATGCGGTGGGTGGCAGTTTGGCAGAGCTGTGAGACGAGGCTGCTGAATGAGAAAATCATACCTTCTGTGGTCTATATCTTAGAATGCATTTATTACTCATCATTTATTAATAAATTACATCATAGCTATGCTGCAGAATAACTGGTGTGTCCAGCAAGGTTTCATTCACTTTCATCCATGAAGTAGTATTCTTTGAACCTGCTCCCACACACACACCTACACACACACACACACATACACATCTAAATGCCTGCATCTCTGAGAGCCAAATATTGTTCAGGAAGATACACAAAATCCATGCTTGCAAAACTGTTTATCGCCTCTTTGCCCTTGCGTCACTTTCTTTCCTGTAAGCGTCCACTGATACCACACAACACAACACAACACCCCTACCCCCACCCACCCACCCACCCTGTTCGGCTTTCCAAAGGCCCTTTTTCATGGAGACTTTTGAACAGTCATGACCTCTGGGTTTGCTGGGTTACAGTCGATGAATGAAAGCAGACAGCCAGTGAGAGAAGTTGAAGTTGGTCGCGTCCCTCTGATAGCTATACGGCTGCAGAGCGATGAGTCACTGTGTATATGTGCAGAGGGAGGGGGGGGAGGGGGGTGCACAGCTTATTTTCTTTCTTTCTTTGTGTGCTTGTGTGCCCATACATGCATGTTTGTGCATTCAGAGCTGTAAAGCTACGGTCCACTGCGAGTTCAAATGGCTTGTTGCCTGCAATTCAGTGTTTCTTTAGCAGAGCGACAGCACTGCAACATTAATGTTGGTAGACTGACCCGCTTGACCCGTGAAGTTGTGTGATGACGGCATCTTTTTCTCACACAGACTTCTCTGTGGCTTTGCCTGGCCACATTTCGAAGCGCCACTATAAAAGGATCCTGCTGCGACTTTGAAAAACAAACCTGCAGGCTTTGCTGATAACATTTAACGGCTCTGTGACATAATGGAATTTGGCTGTATTCACTTCCAGAAAATCAGCTTTGTTCACCCTGAGATCACCGCTTTCGTCCAAACACAGACAGACAACAACTTAAATCTCATTGAGCTGTTACAATTCTGCATGACCTCATTTATTCCGTCATTCATTCCTCCTAAATTCACAATCAGGCATCTTTCAAACCCCAACACACAAGCCGTGATGCAATGTCCTGGCCAACAATGCAGCGGCCGAGCCAGCGACAGAGAAAGTCACAACATTTTGACAAATGCTAGCTGCATTCACACACACACGCACACACACATACACAGTGCAGTTGGAAGAGCCAGTTTAGGAAGGTGACTAGCACTCTGAAGCATGCAGAGCTTCACAGTCAGGCCAGCCTTCCCGTGCGTCACTGATGTGGCAACAGCCATTTGAGGGTAATTATGGGATGGCTGGCGCCGCAAGTGTGGGACCCAGGTGCAGATAGCCTCAGCTCGAGAAAGAGAGAGAGAGAGAGAGGAGGAGGAGAGGAGATATGTACTCTCAACAGTAGGATGAGTCATTCTCTCCACCCCTCTAACTCTCTCTGTTCTATTTCCTTTTCTGTCTACATCTCCTTTCTCCTCTCCTAACTTATCTCCTCCACTATCTCGCAGTTTAAATATCATTTACTTTCCGTCTTGGTCCTTCTGGCTGTCACTCTTTTCATCCTCTCTCAATGGCTATTTCTTTCTCTGCAGTCACTCTGTCTGACATCTGAAGTGTCTCACTGAGGCGAACCCCCGAGAGTGAGATACAACTGAACAGAACGCTTTTTGTGTATGTTTCACTTGATGAAACCCCGCCTGTCATTATACACAAATTAAATTCAAACTTAAAACAGTGCATATTTGCTGCTGTTAAAAAAAAAATAGTAGGAAAATGCATGACATATTTCTTTGCCCATGGAAATGGCAAAAGTTTCCCATCAAATGTTCTATCTTTGCGCAAGAGTGTTTCAGTGGTGAATACCTCATTCTGAAAAAATATGCTCTCACAGTCTTAGTTGCTCTGCTGCAGGACTAAATGTACGTCCTGTCATTAACTTGGCTAAATATAGCATTGTGTGTGTGAGAGTAAGGAAGGAGGAGAGGAGTGTTGGAGTAGTGTATTTATATGTGTGTTTATGTGACCATGTGAGCGCCAGGAAGTCATTGGAAATTTGCTTAGGCAGCTCTGCTTCTTAAACAGGACTCACAGTTGCGCACTTAGGTCGTAGTAAGTTCACTGCCTTGTGTGTGTGTGTGTGTTTGTGTGTGTGTGTTGTCTTTATTTATGCTGTGTGTGTGTGTGTGTGTGTGTGTGTGTGTGTTGTCTTTATTTATGCTGTGTGTGTGTGTGTGTGTGTGTGTAGCTGTCTGTCCATCTGTCTTTTGTGCAGATTAAGGCTAAAGGAAGGAAACACACTTTACTTGTCCTGCTTTACAGTAAAATTAAAGTCCTCTCTTGCCGCTGTTTTTGCAGGATAGCAGTTCCAGCATTAGGATTTTCTGTCCTATTAAAGACCATTCCAGATATCCTGACTTTTTTTTTTTTTTACTTCCTTCACAGGACACAGGTGAGACTAGAAAGCCTTGAGGACTGCCGCGTCCTGGAAGACCCCAAGGATGACTCTATGTCAGACACCCACGGCTGCCCTGCATACGTCAGCCCAGAGATCCTCAGTGGATCTACGCCTTACTCCGGCAAGATGGCCGACATGTGGAGCCTCGGGGTCATGCTGTACACCATGCTGGTTGGCCGTTACCCCTTCCACGACCCGGACCCAGCCACACTGTTTTCCAAAATTCGCAGAGGCCAGTGCTGTTTGCCTGAAGGTTTGTCTCCCAAGGCCAAGTGTCTGCTCCAGAGCCTGCTGAGGAAAGAACCCTCAGAGAGACTCACAGCGACTGAGCTGCTCGCTCACCCGTGGTTCCACCTGCCGCCATCGTCCCAGGAAATGGCCCTGGGTGACCAGGAAGTGAGCTCGGCCGAACAAACGGTGCCATCCTTTGATGCGGAAGAGGAGGACGATCTGTTCTGCTGACTGACTCGATTCGACCGAGTCTGACTGAGGGACCCAAACAAACTATGAGGGATTCGTTGTTGTTGTTGTTGTTGTTGTTTTTTTTACATTGGCACTTTTTAGAAACCCATTTGTGTACTGTTGTGTGTACATACACCCTCGAACTTTCTACAAAACCTACTGTACTGTATTTTGTTGTCGTATACATGTTACTTGCTAAGGGCATTGTTCACAATGATCACTCATTGTGTTTCTGTATGTGTGTTTTGGAAATTATTTGGTGCTAAAAGAATTAACAATGACAGAAATAAGCCAGATCGTGTTTAAAAGAAAAAAATCTCCACAGGCTTCTATGAGTGTGTCACAGGAATTTAATACCCAGGCAAAGAGTAGTCATCGATGTTTGCTCTCGAGCCTGAACTCATGAGGCTTCATAAAGCATTAGCTGAATATTAAGCAGGAGGCGAGGAGACCAGGATGTTGTTCCTCTCACTCTCTGACCAGACTGCAGGCTTCACCAGCTGACTCACCGATCAGCTCGAGGACGGCCAAGCACGAGCTTGACGTCTTGAAGCAGACAGTGACATAAAGTGAGAAAGATGGATAGCAGAGGACTGATGTGTCATACTCAGCGGGACACTACGAAGGTGTCTCACTGCCAATCTGGCACTGTCTCTGCGAATGGAGAGCATTTACAAATTTCACACCATGCGCAGAAGGTTGAGGTGTTACTGGTGTAAGACTGGCAGAAAAAATGGTAAAAGCTTGTCACACACGCAAGGCTGACACAAGTCCTTGTTAATGGCTAACAGAAAAAAGTACATCTCAGTAATTTTCTCATATGTAACTGTTAAAACTATTTACCATTTATAACACAAGCTCGAAGTTCAATATCTTGTTTAAAAGTTGCATTTGAACACAAACACGAGGATCAGTCCATCCAGATTGTCTGAAATCCTGCACATGTGCAATTGCCGTCAGCTAAAACCCAACACTAATGCTTCTGGTTTAAACTAAAATGCTGGGAGCAACTCTGGTTTTAAACACTTGGCCACATGAATCAGCAGCATCAGCGATTACTGGTTAATTCTTATACCTGATGGCAACAGTGGGATTTCAGTGCATTTGTTTAAGAAATGTGCCAAATACCCACTTAAATTAGAGAACGACGCATCGCAAAAAAATGAAGACTTTCCCAGCTGCGCAGTTGAACCTGTTTTGTTCATTTCTGTCGGAACATTATGTGAAGCTGTTTTGCTTTAACAAAGTCGAGCTGTGCTGAGTGTTGTGCCCGTATCACTGTGTTTCATAAACTGAATGACTCTGAATCAGTCGCAGTCAGGCGATATTTGATGTTGGTTGTCTGTTGATGACTCAACACCTGAGTGTGTCTGCAGAGAATGGTCTTGACCTTGGCTGGAAGAATCTGTTCAGACTGTTTCACCTCTTTAATGGTATCTTTTTTTTAAACGCCCCCCCCTCCTTTTTTTCTTCTTGTTTTGAAAGCTGCGGATCCATGGAGACTAGTCCTCATAGTTGGTGACATTTTGTACCACACTCTAAAATACACTATGTTCATTTGTGAAAAGCAGATAGAGAGTTTCAGCCGTGTTCAAGCTACTATAGCCAGCTTTTTTGTTCTGGTACAATAATGTTGACAATGGTACTAAATCTGGCATACCAGAGAAGCTTTGTGCATTTAATTTTTTAGTCATGCAGTAGGCTAATAGAGCATCTTGCAGTTCTTTATTTCTTTCATCTGGTCGAGAGACCAGATAGGAAGAGACTTGTGACAATCGGAATTGTCCTTCACAGCAAAATTAATTTAAGAGGTTAACATTATTGTTTCTGTTTCATACATACAGTGAGTCACGCATTCATATGACGTGTAAACTGACACGGGTGCACAAACGTCATATTGCACTGTGAATTATGTATTTGTGACACAACCTAGAGGCTATTTTTAGTCCAGATAGGTTACACACAAGAGTTATATTCATTGTATAAAATATGTAAATATGTATATTTGAAATATGTGTGAAGTTGTTGAATAAAGATCACATTTTTCATATTCTCACAGCATGTTTTTGTTCATCACTGCCGCTTGTCTTTCACACACACACACACACACACACACACACACACACACACACCTATGCTAACACCTGCCCAGCTCTGATGTGTGCCTCAGAGGTTTTCCTGGAAGAATTCTCTCAGCGCCGCTCTTCATCAGTGTGAGAGAGAACAATGCGATTTCCCTCAGCGCTTTCAATTTCATCTTTGCAAGAGAAAAGAAGAAAAGAAAAAACTGCCTCTCTCCCGCTTTCTCCATCTCTGCCTCTAACCGTTTACTCTTCTCTGACCTTTGTGTAATGTAACATTTAACTCCTCAAACACACAAATGTCAATAGTGGGTCAGTGTTTCTTTCCTGGAATACACAAGGGGGAGCATAAGCGCTGCTCTCATTCTCTTTTCTTCAGCTTCAGCAGTAACCAGGGGAACTCGAGGTCATCTCATCAAACACTGAACAACAGCACTATTTGAAGTCAAATACTTATATGCTTTCATATCCAATTCTTGTTTGCTTGTGAATCATTTGACCTATAAGAGCTTGGCATATCTCCACCCTCTGTGTGTTATGACTACCTTAGGCATGGCTGGCTGGGCTTGCGTAAGCATTGTGCGTGTGTATGTGTGTGTGTGTGTGTCTTCATGTGCATACCTGCCTGCATGTCTGTATGAGTGTGTGTGTGTGTGAGAGAGAGCAAAAGAGTCAGATTAAGTATCAACAGGGTAACTGGAGTGTCTCAGCTGCTGGGTAGCTGCCAAACGATTGCTTAACATGTCAGAGCCGGGCTCCTCCAGGAATGACAATAGGGCCCCTGAAAAGTAGGCTAGTAGAAGGTCAAGTAATGAATATCTGTGACATGTGTGTTGAGGGAGAGTGTATATGACAGGGAATTTGATTGTGTGAAGCAAGCGGCAACTTCTGGGGCTTAAAAATGAAGCCAACGCGAAAGTGCCAATTGCACTTCCTTCAAAGGCCACTTCAGGTTGGCTCCAAAAGCAAAAAAATCCCTGTAGACTTCCATGCTAAAACATCCAATTTTACAGCAATAAAAAGCATGTTTACAATCTGGTAAACATAGAAAGTATAAAAGATGGACATACGTAGCTACCCCAACATTATCCAGTGGTTTCTGAAATCCGATTTTGAAGCCTCAAGATAAGCGTTTCTTCTGCCTTTTTGGTTGCAAAAATGAACGTCCGGTTTCATACAACAGAAAATCTTCCATTTTAAAACACAGTATGACCAAAATTTACAAAATAGACTTCATTTTTTAATTTAATATGAGTCAAAGTGAGTGACTGGGCCCATGAACCCATCAGGAAAGTGTTTACAGAGGTCAAGACTGAAAGGTGTTTTCCCATAGACTTCTACAGGACCAGAAGTCTTTTTGAACCACAGCTTTTATGATCTAGTGGCCTTCAGCTAGAATGCAGGTTTAAGGCAGTTCTGACTTCATTTTTATGACCCGGAAGCTTCATCCATGTTTTTTTCTGTCTATGGGTACAAAGGCCTGCGTGCTGGTAAGGCTTAGAGTAATGCTGATTGACAGTTGAGGTTTGATTGACAGATGTGCCAACACAGGAAGCTGTAGCCAGTGGCTCTCTTCTAGGTCTCAAAAAACAATTTTGGTCTCTATAGCTAATTTCTGGGACTATGTCCACATGTGCATGGGTATTTTTAAAAATAAAAAAACATTGTTGTTTTGAAAAAAAAAATTATGTCAAGCATTATCAAGAGCATGCCAAAGTAATAGGTGGCAATATAACCCTGATTGTATAAAAATGTTGCTCAATCAGAAGCTTACCAATAATAACATGGTGTACAGTCTGACGTCTAAAAAGGAGATGAAGGCACACACCTTTGACAATCCATAACAAAATCTTTGTTTTCTTTGTCCACTTGTAAACAAAGAAAATGGATTCCTGAAAATCTCCACCCTGGAAACAGTTTTTCAAAAGGTCAATTTTCAGTGACCTAAAACACCGTTTGCATGTTGCCAAAACACTAAAATGCATAGAAAAAGCTACGTTTACCAAAATACCCATGTAGGTGTGGACAGGGCCTGGATTTTCTTAAGGTTAAAAGTTAGGGTCATGGCTACTTTGACAGGTAGCAGTTGTCTGCTGGGCCTTAACTCCACTAATTCAAACTCCAGAACTGGACCTCTTGACTGCATTTGTGGTGTTGGTACCTTCTAGAGAATTTTAATGGATTTCTCTGTTTAATATAGCTTATGATGAGTGAACATTTCATATTTTTTATTAGTATGTTACTTAATTATTAGCATCTGTGGCTGGACAATAGAGGTTTCTCACGTGACGTTACATGAACATCACTAGAGAGCTGTCTGCAATATTGGAAGTGATACAACCATCAGTTGCAAGGGAAAAATGTCTTTTCCCTGACTGGTTCCTGGAGGTTGCTGGCTGTTGCTAGGTGAAATTTGTGGCAAAGAGGGTGCTGCACCAAAAACCTCCTTATGAATTCTTTAGTTGCCAGCAGATTGAAGCGGTGGCTGGTAGTTTGTATAGTTTGTTTTCAGTCACCAACTTGACTGAAAACACTCGCTACTACTGCTACTAGCTGAGCAGTAGTAAACGTATAACGTTAAAAGGTCAAAGTTGTGCCTCAGCGCAGCAGCCAAAACATTTCAAAAGGTGTAACTTTTACTTGTGTCGCACTTTTCACAAACTATGCATGGTTGGCATTCTGCTAGCAACCAGAGCAATTGCAATGCACAATTTTCCCTAGCGACCAGTGGTTGCCAGGGGGGTCACTGACCGGCCTGTAGGCCTGTGTGACTGGAGCTTTAGCTATCATTTTCCCAGCGACCGCCATCAACCTCCAGCAACCACTCGCCAACTGGTTGGGGAATACACATTTTTCCCTCATAACCTGTGGTTGCCAGATGGTTGCAGACCAGTCTGTAGGCCTGCGTGACGAGGTCTTATTCTCTTGACCCTACACTGCCACCATGAGAGGAAAACCTCAGTAAACCCATACAGTCTATGAATACAGCATGCTAAAAAGGATTGCAACTGTTAGCGTTCCACCATCTTATCCAGTTATGGTCACGTCTGGCTCAGCAGTGAACCCAAAATTGTGACGGTTAAGATGCTAATGTTTAGGTTTAAAAATAGGACTTCATAAACCAGGTGAGGATGACATACTGGTTACATCCATTTTGTAAGTCTAAGGTGTAAACGTGTGTGCGGAGTTGTATTTTTGTGCTCATGAAGATGTCTGCGGTTCATTGTTTACAAGATTTAATGAGAATAAATAATTATTCCCCTTTTTTGCTATGAGTTTGATAACTAGATTGATAATGGTTGATTGATATGGTTGAAAAGCCAAGAATCTCACACACTCCCCAACCCTGACCACCCCCACCGATCTCCACAAAAAAGCCATACTGTACATTGGTTTATGTTAATTGTTCAGTTAGGGCCCTGCCTTGCAGATTATGTTACCTTAGTATCTTTGTGTCAATCATTAGCATCACTTTTAGCAACAATCTTCTGATCTAGTACATGGCAAGAAAACAAATTATGGCATTTCTGAAAATGGAAGTCATGGTTAACAAAAGTTTTTGTGGTAAATATTAACTTAAGGTTAGGTGTTTGGAAATGTACTCAGACACACTGTGTGGCTGTGTGAGATCATCCTACCACAAGTGTAAACTTTATCCTTCCTTTTATCCGGGATCATTAAAGTTTCCCAACCACCTAAATGTAAACAACAGACTTCACAAACTTCCCCAGAGCATGATAGCCCTCTTTGTTGGGTATTATACTCACCAGGGCATTATCAGGCACTTCCACGATTATCCCTCATGTTATTTAATAAAATTAAAATGACAACAGGGTGATTTATAGTATTTCAGTGGACTTTTAGAAGCTGTTTTAAGGTTTATAAAATACATAAATGATGCAATAGCCTTTTCATTACAGCATTATCTTCCATTTAAAAACTATATGGGTTGTTTGTGATTTTCCATGTGGCTCATACAGGAAAATAATGTAACGTAGGCATCATTCTGATCTAGTTATTACAAGAATGCCACATGAGGAAGTGAAGAGGCATGTCTGACATTTGACAGTAAAGCACCTGCTCCAATGTCCACTATGAGATGAAAGTATTATACCTCTTCCTGGAACTTGTTGGCTCGGACGACCACTCCGGTGATGCAATGGAAAATAGCCTCCTCTGTTTAAATGACTCTCTTACCTGATTTATTTCATAATACGAATCCCCAAAGGAATGCTGGGTATTGTGTTGACGTAGTTCGGGAAGGAGATGGAATGCTTTTAATAAGGCTGGTATTTTCGCCTTTTCATCTTAGATCACAAAGGCATACCTGGAATTTTATCTGATGAGATGAAGCTGTGATCTCTGCTGCAATCTTGTGGAGAAACTGTAAACTACAACTTTGTGTCAGGTCATGCCTGCTCAATAACAAGCTGAGTAATTTCTTGCATTTCAGAAGAAGAAGAAAGAATAACCGAAGAAAAAAATGCTGACATAATAAGGCATATGAGACTGGAAATTTATTAGCATTACTATTCCAGATTTGATAAATGATGTGATTCATGTAGTTACTTAGTAGACATTAATAATATTAAAAATGGATTTCAATTAATGCAGGAGCTACACCTCACCCACAGTAACTTTGCATAACTGGAATCCCAACTATTGCATCTAATAAAAGTTCATTACTAATATATTTATTTACATACATCTCAGAAAATATAAAATACATGAAATTCTTTGCCTTTGCTTAAATCCTGCCTTTAAAATATAGAGATGACAAAAATAAATAAGCAACTCTGTTGATAATTAGGATATTTTAAAGCATTAACACCAACCATTCTCATTCAGATTCTGCTTTCTCTGATTAATATTATTAGCTCATCAAACCTGAAGGACCAGTGCCCTCATGCCATGACAAGGCATCCATCCTCCATCCACAATTCACAAGAATCACTGCTCCTCCTACAGTGTTGTGTAGAATTTAATTAAACTTAATACATATTGATCACCAAACGGGTCTTCACCCAAATTGTGCTCAAGGTCAAGGTCACATTTAATAATGTCTTAAGCTAGGTTAGGGCCTGTCAAGCCCTGGGGTCATGGCATCATCAACATAGAATTCTCCATGTTGATAAATTTTGCTTGCACAGTATAATAAAGAAAGAACTTCATGACATATGAAATGATGTGATGGCTTCAAATGTCACTTTGCTGCACATGTTGCATATTTGTGTCCTGTTAGATGGTGATGATAATGATCTTGTTAGTCATGATGATGGAGGGAGTGGTCCTATTGGTTGACTCCCACATTAGAAAGGTGTGGTTGGGGCCTTCCTATCACCATTATGGTAACACCATGGTCAATGCTATGACATGCTGATGTATTTCATGCTTTTTATGACCACGGTTACTACTGACCATGTACTCATAATATTCCTGAACTCAAACACCTTCATCTGGTGGTGAATGAGATTCATCTGTCCTTGATATGACTGTATTTCTCATTAGTTTGAGCAATACAGCCAACCACTGACAAGAAAACCTTCTTTCTGTACTTCACACATTACAATAACCTGTGAATTTTGATGGATCTTGAGTCGAATGTAAACTGTGCTACACGCGGGAAAAGCCTGCTGGATAAAGTCTACTCTAACATTAAACAGGGATACAGGGTCATACCAACATCCCACCTGGGCCAGTCGGACCACATATCCTTGTTTATGTTACCAGCTTACATCCCGCTCAGGAAAAGAAACCCCCTGACTTCAAAAACAGTTAAAACATAGCCTGATGGTTCCTCCTCACAGCTGCAAGACTGTTTTGAAAATACAGACTGGAGTATTTTTGAGACTGTCACCACTGACAAACGCATCCGGGTGTATGCCAACCAAAAACCCTGGATGACCAGAGAGGTCAGGACCCTGCTTAGAAACAGAAACACTGCCTTCAGGTCTGGTGACGTGGATC
>VUQS01001224.1:7213-19611 GCA_015108495.1 Heterochromis multidens | reverse complement strand
CTTTTCGCGGATGATGTGGTTCTATTGGCTTCATCAGCTGGTGGCCTCCAGCTCACACTGGAGCAGTTCGCAGCCGAGTGTGAAACAGCGGGGATGAGAATTAGCACCTCCAAGTCTGAAGCCATGGTCCTCAGCCGGAAAAGGGTGGAGTGCCCACTCCGGGTCAGGGACAAGTTGCTGCCCCAAGTGGAGGAGTTCAAGTATCTCGGGGTCTTGTTCACGAGTGAGGGGAGAGGGGAGCGGGAGATTGACAGACAGATCGGGGCTGCGGCTGCAGTGATGCGGACGCTGTACCGGTCAGTCGTGGTGAAGAGGGAGCTGAGCATAAAAGCAAAGCTCTCGATTTACCGGTCGATCTACGTCCCTACCCTCACCTATGGTCACGAGCTCTGGGTAGTGACCGAAAGAACGAGATCGCGGATACAAGCGGCAGAAATGAGCTTTCTCCGACGGGTGGCTGGCCTCTCCCTTAGAGATAGGGTGAGGATATCAAGTTTTACATGTCAGTGTCACAGAAGCCCTGAAGTGCAAGTAGGATCCTCAGAAGTAGTATATGGCTAAAATTGTAATAAAAAAAAAAAAAGCTGCCAATATTATGTCTAATGTGACTTGGAGGAAAGTTTGACATTCAGGTTTTATACAATCAAACATTTAAAAAATAAGCAGTTAAAAAAAAACATACTGTTGATTAGCTCAGTGCTAAATATGAACTCTTTGTCCTTCTGCCTTGACTGAATGTTAACAACTTGGCCTCACACATTCCTCCACAAGGACTTAACAGTATCATCAGTGTCAGTTAATAGTAATAACCATATCTGATTGACCTAATCAGACTGTAGAGCAGAGTGGGGGGTGAGTAGGAGGAGAACCTTGCAGTCAGACAGGCTATAACCATCCTAAAACCCCAACACCTGAAGAAACATTAGTCACTTAAGACACATGTGGCTTATTTCACTGTCTTTCAATGTAGTGATGCACCCTCACACAATGACAGCACACCAACTGGAAGGAAATGGAGGAACATGGGTCAGAGGAATGGAAGTAGTTCAGATGGAAATGTCAAAATCAGAAAGGCACTTTAAGAGTGCAGACTTTGACTAAGGATAATGCCAGTGCCTTAATTCACAATTTTAAAGAAAGTGATCTAGATCCAAAATTTACTGGGTTCTTACTTTGCCCATGCCTCACCTCTCCACATAGGTTCATTTAACTTGGCTTGGCGTGTTTTTGTTGTAATCCACAAAACTGGAAACATCTCCTCCACCAAGGAGAAAAAAAACCTAAATTGATACACATGATAATTTCAAGGTGTAAAGTGCACTGCAAAAAATCTGGAGTGACATTAAAGCACAGCTAGTCTATGAGTCTGCCTCTCCCCCTGCTGTTCTTATAAAAGACAAAAACACACACACTGCCCTCACCTGTAAACTCTGGACGTCCTCTACCACCACGTCCTCTGTAGCTGTGTGTGTGTGTGTGTGTGTGTGTGTGTGTGTGTGTGTGTGTGTGTGTGTGTGTGTGAATATGTTCAAGGTTAAGCCAACAGGACAGTAGACAGGCCATCTTCTACACCTTGCTGTGTAACTGTCACATTAATGCTCATCCACACTCACTCTCAGAAACAGTCTGTTACTTATGCACAGTCATAATGACTCGACGGCTCTACTTTCACCTTGGTTTGACTCTCGATTACTCTGCCATAATGAGAGCTGCTCCCCTTACAGTAACAGAATATACTGTAGATAAGCGCTGTTCTGCGTTGGCATCAGCATCCGATACGATGAGCTACACACAACTGTTTTGAGTGACATGTACAATTTACATGTACTGATGCTTAATTGATTATTTCTCCTTATTCTTAATTCATCAGTTGAATTTTCTTTCCAACTGCAGTGTGTAGTGGTTCAGATTACTGTTGGACTTTAATGTATTTACAGTTTGAAAGCTCATAAACAAACACAGAAGGTCCTCAGTGAGCATCCTAAATATAAAGCCACCAGTGATGCTAAGCTGGCTTTACTACTTCACTGGCTGATGGCCAGAGAGACAGAAAGTGTTTACTGTCACTTCCTTTTAATTAGTTATCCCCCCGCTTTCTGATGCAGGAATAGAATAATGAGAAAAATCTGCTCAAAGTATTTATTTACTGGAAATCTTCACTGCATTTGGAATGAGCACTTAATGTGAAGTGAAGAGAATGTCATCAAAAACTAACAAAGTAAGGCTGCAGAAAAAAAAGTCTGTGAATCCTGTGAGACTTTGCATACATATGACCTAAAACATTATCCGATTTTTACACAAGCCCCAAAAGTAGGCAAAGAGGACCTAATTAAACTAATGAAAAGAAAATATTACACTTTGAACATTTATTTATTGTAGAAAATGATCCAGTATTACATATCTGTAAGGGGCAAAAGTATGTGCACATCTGTGACTATCAACTAATTTGAAGATGAAACTGGAGTCAGGTGGTTTCAGTTCATGGGGTGACCTTTAGGTGAGAGTGGGTAACCTGTTTTTATTTAAAGAACAGGCCTCTATCACTGCCAAAAATGAGGAACAGCAGTCGACACTCATTATGCTGGAAAGGGTTATAGAACCACGTTTAAAGAGTTCGGTGTCCACCAATCCTCAGCACAACAAACCTAATCTGAGTTCAACTTTGGTACGGGCTTTAAAATAGCTGCAATGATCACACTGTCTTAATGAGTTCAGAAGTGTGTATCTGTCAAGTCCTCTGTGACATGGGCTGTTTTGTTGCTCAGAAAACAAAAGGCTAGTGTATTAATGTGTTACGACAAATTAGTGGATGGATACAGATAATGCATCTTGGATATGTGAGCGCCACAAGTCAAGCATCAGATAGGCTCGTGCTATGTTTATGTAAGACAATGAAGTATATATGCAGCTTCATTTCTTGTCATTGTTACTATTGTTGTCTTTGTGGTGACTTCACTTTGACCCGGACAAGATTAATCCCATAAATGTGCATGATATGAACTCCTAAGATTCTTCTGTGTTCCTTCAAATGAAATCAGAGGTTGGCTCAATCTGTATCCCAGCATTTGTTCTGCCAGCAAAAACCTATTTGGGTATTCGAGTCATCTTTAAGCACGAAAGACTGGATCTGAAAATGTCAAAGCGACAGTTACTGTGGCTACGACATTTTTTTGAATCGCAGTCAGTTAACTGTGTGTGTGTGTGAGACATGTGTGGGATCTGTGCCTTCACCTATCAAAGGCAGCAATTTTACACCACATCCAATTAATTTGTACATGCTTGTAGGCTTGTTTAGTGCAGTTTCAGTTACAACGCCAGCCAACAGCACTGTGGCTGGTTCATGGAGGGAGCCCCTCTCAGCTCTGCCTTTCCTTTTTCCTGAAGACTTAAAATAATATGAGTGAAAATCAGACAAAGAAGTAAATATTCACTGGTTGTGCCATTAAATTTTTGCTGCTACAACAGAGAGTTAATTAGCTGCTGTTAGTTAAATAAACAGGCAGAAATCAAAGCACCTTGAGAAGTCATTTATACTTCAATTAACTGAAGAATCCAAAACTGCACTGCTTAGACAGGAATACTTTATATTGAGTTGTTACTCATGATGTATTATTAATTCATTTGCAATGAAGCCTAATGATTATCTGTGAATGAGGTGAATGATAACCATAAAATGTCTTATAGCTACAAAACATGCTAGTAGGCCTTTTTTTGGCCTTTATTATGACAGGACAGTTTAAGAGTAGACAGGAAAGGTAGGAGAAAAGCAAGAGGAAAGACACGCAGGAAATGGCCTGGGGTGGAATTTTTTGCAATAGCCTTGCAGTATATGGGTCAACCCAGTGAGCTATACTGGTGCCCAAAGAGGCCTTTAAAAAAAAGAGAAAATAAAGGAGAA
Organism: Heterochromis multidens; assembly: GCA_015108495.1. Taxonomy (NCBI): domain Eukaryota; kingdom Metazoa; phylum Chordata; class Actinopteri; order Cichliformes; family Cichlidae; genus Heterochromis; species Heterochromis multidens. The sequence continues at coordinate 15,713 of VUQS01001224.1, read as the reverse complement.
AAAAAACCTTAAAGCAGTATTAAATGGTTTTTTTTTTTTTATCACTCAGGTAAGCGGTTGCACACATGTGCATCATTAGCATTCATATCACATTGCGTTTCCGACATTTCAAAAACTTATATCGTCTGTTACAGTGTATGAGGTGATTATAGTGCAATAAATCAAAGCTGCGGGCTCAATAGGAGGTATTACCTTATTATGCTTGCTCTAGGTGGTCGTGTGGCTGCTATTTACTATAAGCTGGGAAAAAAAAACCCCCCACATTAATCATTAGCCGCCCTCCAGATGTGTATAATGGCCTTGTATTGTATTATAGAAGTAATTAGTTTGGCTTAATAACTTCAGTGGGAATGCTTAGTGTAGTAATGACAAGATTTCATTCTTAATGACACATTTTCCATCATGTTTTATCCTATAAGCTTCTCCTCGAGTGTTTAGAGAAGCTCATAAGGAGATTCACTATGGACAGTCAGTAGTAGGTAATTTCCCTCTGTGTCATTACACAAGAAGAATTATGCTTTAAAATGCTGCAGGAGTAAATGTCATCACTAAATATGGCCAATATATCACCTGTAGTTCAATCAGGTTGGAAAAGTGATTTCCTTCAGTGATCTACTTTCTAAATTTGTTTAATTTAAAATAACTGACACAGTCTTTCATAATGAGGCCTAAGTATCAGTTTAGATTACAGATGTGTCCTGACTTTAATAGCTTGTTTTTATTCCCCGTTAAATTAATATTATCACGTAAAAACAGTTCAGAGTTAACACAATGGACTGTAAGTGCAAGTTACGTTTTTTTTTAGTGTTGTCCATCCTTCATAATTCATACACAAACTGCTAAATTACTATAGACCACAGAATAAGTACAGAAATTAAACATATATAACACAGACTATGAACAAAACGCTGGGAATCAAACCAGCAACCTTTCAGCTGCTTTTATTCCCTCCACAATCTGCTGTGGCTCATCTATTTTCTACAAAGATGACAAACCTTTTTGAAAATTCAGTGAGATGGTTTACTGATGAAGGTAACTGGGCAATATCAGATTGATACGATGTGTGACGTGACCCCAGCTAGTGTGGAACTTCTTCCCTGATTAAACATTTTATATGGATATGAATGGAGACCCTGGGTCCGCTGCAATGGGAACAAGCAGTAATAGGGGCACACAGTGGGACATGGCGCCTGTAATGAGATGCAGTGCACAGCAATGGAGAGCAGAATTTATTGTCTGTAGAAAATGATAATAGGAGAGAGGGTGAAAATGGCAACAGCAGCATTACTTTTATGATGGATGTAAAAACTGACCTGAGGGGACGAGCAGATGCTGAATAAATCCTGACAGACAGATGAATACTGAAAAGCTAGGGAAAAAAGTCGGAGGCAAGAGGAAATACTTTTTTGTTTGTGTGTCAGAAAATGTAAACCACGGTTTACCACATCTGCTGTCTATTTTTTGTCAAACCTTTTGAACATATTTCTGGTAACAAAGCTTTAACACTCTGTTTGGGTGTTTCCCACAGTTTTAGCTGTCTCACATTTGAGAGCCTGCTCTGAAGGAAATGGCACCATCAGCTACCTACACAGCTCTGTAACGCCTACAAGTTCTGACAGAAAGTGTTTATTTTTTTTGTGTGATTTTTTGGTTCAATTACCTACTTGCAACATTACATTTAACATTTAAAACCTTTAAGTTTGTATTTCCCTCCAAGTGGAATCAAGCAAGGAAGACTAACTACTTAACACTGATTAATATAAGATTTTTTTAAATGTTATTTTCAAAGTAAAACCCAACAAATATCTGTTTGGATGGTATGACAGATATGTCTGTATCATGCTTGTTTGTCTAAAAACTAACATAATGCAGAAATAAGATGCTTTGGGTAATATAGAAATGGTGTCATCACAGAACCACACAAACCACTGTGTCTTTCAGTAATGAAACCCACTAGATGCTACTTTTCTTTTACGTTATTTCAGCACCTATTGAGTCATCTCAGTATTCTTTCTGTCTTGATGGGTTGTGGTAAAGCAGTATAGCCACAAAGTTCTTAACCATTTGAATTGGAGGCAACTGCACTTCTTCAAGACATCTCAGATCTTATCCAGCAAAGGTTTATCAGTTCTTAAAAATAACGGGGAATTCCAGCCAAGTTGTGTTCCACACCTTGGCTTCTGTGACCATAACACCCATGACTTGATTTGCACCTTGGCTCATGTGACCCTTAATGAATCATGGGGGGAATATGTTTCTGCAGAGCTGTAGCTGTTTACTGTCACAAATAACTGGTCTGTGGGCTAATCTTGCTTGTGCTGTTGTTGGTCCTTTGGCCAGCTGCAGAGAAGAGCGAAGTTATAACATACAAAGAGCTGTGGTGGAACCGAGTGTTAAAAACAATGAAAAGTGTCCACTGCAGCCACCGGCTATGCTTCTCATGCTGTATTTTTTTAATCTTTAATGTTTTTTCATACTTCTCCTGTTCATGGTAAACTCTTTCGTCACTCCCTTTCCTGTTCAGGCCCACGTTTCAACCAATCAGTGTTCAACCTATGCACAGTGTCATCCACACCGAGCTGTTGGTGCTGTTGGTTTTTTGGAGGACTGTACCCAAGCACGTTTGCATAGGTTGCAAAGCTCTCTGTGTAGGCAAATGGACACTATCACTGTACAATACATTTTTCACATGATTACAGGCTGGGTCAACAACTCTCAGGACCACCTCCAAGTTCCCTGGGAACTCTCTTGGATGAGAGGTGAAACATCTTCATGAACTAACAAAGAACTCCAGTTGCCTTCAGTTTAAACGCTTAGTACTACCATGACCTGGATGATTGAGAGCCTACACAGACACATGGCTACAAAGCCAACAGTCGCTCAGCCCAGTGCCATTTCCGACAGTTTGGTCCGAGCACTGAAATAACAGCTTGGGAGTAAGCAGCAGCTACAGTAATAGTGCTGGCCCCTCAGCAGGTTTAACGCTGGTGTTTACGTTCAAACCGAAGCGATATAAGAAACCACTGAAGGCAAAATTGCTGTTTGCATTTACACTTGTACGCTGGTGTGTCTGCACTGCTCTGCTATCATGAGTGAAACTGAGAAACAGCTCCTTTTACTGAAATGCAGGAAAGACAGAAGACTTCATAACCAACTCTTGAGTTCATGCATGTATTGTCAGAGCTGTGAAAACATGAAAAAGGGTACACCGTCTACACTGGCTATTGCATTTGCAAATTAAGAAAGCTATATACAGTTACAGCCTATTACATTTTATCTCACAGAGGCTTAACCTTGTGCTAATCAACATATTGCTTTGACACTACACATCAGCAGTGTTAAGGAGCACTACTGTAGGAGGTGTGGTCACTGAACAAACCAAAATGTCCCCTTTTTGGTGAAAACAATTATACCTACATGCTAGTTTCTCAGCAAAAGCTAACACTATTTAGCATTTAACTAAATTGTGTAATGCCACGAGCTGCATTAACCAAAGGAGGTGGACAAGACAGATGCACACATTACACAGAGAACAACATCTAACTAAAACATGATCCTTTCCTTTTTCTCTCCCTCAAGTCTTCCTCCCTCCATTTGCTACGGCTTCATCTCATCTGTAACAATACACCTCTCTGCTCTTTTCTCCAGCCATGCTCTTCTATCAGCAAAGGAGAACCCCCTCTGCTTGCTTTCTTCTCTGCTCCCCTTTCACACTCTACATTTTATCCCTTTCCCTCTTCATACTCTCCAAGGTCACCGTGTTTGATCTTTCCTGGCATATAAGAGTTTATCGCTGTTGGGTGAGAGCAGCATTATCTCAAAATGTCAACAAGAGACAGAAAAACAGGTCTGCATTGTGCCTGATGACAGCGCAGTTTTTATCATTATCCAGTGTGTTTAGGAAGTGCTTTCTAAGCCCAAGAGGTTGAAGAATTTAGAAGAGCATGTAATCCTTTAATCCTTTAATTAAAGTCAATACAATATGAAAATGAATAAAATTGCAGTTGCAAGGTTTTCACATGGCAACAGAACTAAAATGTGGGCTAATGCACAACCCCAAAGCTTGCTCCTAAGTTTGTGTACATATACACAGAGTAAAATTACTAACAGTCCTATAATGTGTATATAATGTGTAACCCCTTTGTATATTTCATAGCTGCTGGGCTTTTTCTCTCCTAATCTAAAGCCAAACTACCAAATAGCTGCAGACTGTTTTCCTGTTAACATGAAACACGAAAACAAAACCACACATTTACTCAAAGGAAACACACAAACCTGTCTTGCAAATGTGTTGACAGGTAGAGGAACAGATGCAAAGAGCACACACTAACGAGGGAAACACAAATGCGGGAAATCAAACTGACAAACAGACATGCATCCCCGAATCAAGAAAGATCAGAAACACTCAAATGGTGTCAAGTAAACAAATACAGAATGCACAAGCACGTCCTTGCTATGCACATACAGAGGCTTTGAGCTTGCTCAAGGGCAAATAAACCCAGTGAAGTACACGTCAGGGCTGGGTACTGATCTTAAGTACATTTTGGTACCAACAGAAATGTTTCTGTTGCAGCAAAATATTACCATAACCTGTTACTTTCAGATTTAAATAACCTCCTTTCCAATTTACACTTTTTTCTTATAGAAAAGGGTTTGTAAGGTTGCTTGAATTCATACTGCATGTAACATTTTGTGTAGTTGTATAATTCCTTTAGGTTCTGGTAGAAAAATATATTTATATCCATGAAAACAAAACTTCAAAGGCCTGTCAACATATTGATGTTCTGACCCATGAGTGTTCACGTGATCACTACATGACCGTGCTTCATTGCATGATTACGTGTGCACTCCAGATCAAACCCATCTCTGTACTCAACCTTCATTTGAGCTCAAGTACATGGGCGAGGTTCTAATGCTATTGTATTGGCAAAATCTTCCCACAGACAGACACCCGCCAAAGACCTCTAAACCACCTCTGTGGTACAGTACTTCTCGCACGCACGCACGCGCACGCGCACACACACACACACACACACACAGACACGACAATCTCAGGATCATGTTTTGCTTACATGTGGCAGCTGAGTGAAAATTAATGTAAATGCATATTGTACAGCTACCAAGGGGTTAAACTACTTCTTCACATATTTTAAGTCGTTCTAATAGTGGGCCAAGTTTCTGTCTACATCAAAGCAGTAAAGTCAGCAGATGAACAAAAAAAAACAAAAAACTTGCCTTTATAAAAAAGACACAGAAGCTTGCTAATTGCATAGCCACTTCAGGCTTTTTTTTTTATATACTTTAATTTAAAAACTTTATTGTCATATTGACTTAAAAATCTTGTGCAGAGGCTGCTTTGTCACTCGTATTACCAACTAGACATGTGAGGAGCTCATGGAAAAACTGGGCAAAAAGCTTTGGATGTGAGGCTGTTTCAAGACAGACAAAAAATGGATTCTCACGGCGCTGAATCTTTATCCCACTTAAAATCGGATCTATCAGATACTTCCCTTGTTTAAAGAGCCATGCTGCACTGCTTGCTGACCAGCCTCATTGCTTTCACTATATGCTCCCCCAACAGTGTGTGTGACTTTCACATTGTATGTAGAACATATCAGTGCAGAATATTAACTATGAAGCCTGCTTAGATCATCCGGGAGGCCAGCAGTGCCGTAAAAACAGCTTATAAATATTTCAACTGACAAATCTGAGCCTAACCAGTAATGAGAAAGTGAGTTTAAATTATTCCTCACAACACAACAAAGAAAGAATCTGTAAAAAACAACTAAATTCAAACCTCACAACAAAAACAAAACAACAGAGACAGGGATTAGCGGGAGGTGTTTCTTTATCCTCGGAGCGCATCCTCCTCCTTTTCAAACACTAGAAACTGAACCTTGCCAAATGTCCTTCACAGACACGGAGGGAAGTTGCTGTTATCCATAACTAATGTACCTCCAGTGGTGTGCTGTATCTGCTTCTCCAGTTCACTGTGTGACAACAACAGTTTTTAGCACTATCACACTTTAAGACACACTGAAGAAGCCATTGTGCAGAACTAATGCAGTAATGTTGCTACAATCTGTGGAGGATTTGTTAGAAAACCCTTTCGTACTAAAAAAAAAAAGGATGCAGCCACGAGACAGGAGGACTAATGGCTACAAACAAAGTTGTTCTAAGTCCATCCCACACAGATTTAGGAGAGGAGGATGTGAAAATCCTTCTTTTCTGAAGTCCTCCTAGCGCAAACTCCTTCTTGAAACATTTGGGTAAAGCTAACTTTAAATTGTCTGTGGTATGACTCACGTCTTACTGGCCACATTAGTGTCACACAGAAAGATAGGCACTGTGGGCAGAGCTGGCTAGTACAGCGGAGCTGATGGTAATACAAGCCACAGTGGTGTTTCTTTTTTAAGCCCTGTTCTCTTTTTACCATTACTGTAAATCTACTGTTTACCGTCTCCTCTGGGATGGGAGGCAGAAAGATAAGAGCAAGAGAAGAAGGGAAGATGTAAGAGAGTGGTAGAAAGAAATAAAGGGAACAGGGGAAAGGGTGAAGAAGAGGTAAAAAGAGCAAAGGAGATGAAGCAGAGAAAGATGTAAAGAGGTCATGAGATAAGAGGGAATGGTGGACTCAATGGAGAGAGAGTGATAAATAGGTAGAGACAGAGCACAGTGGGTCTGTCTGACCCTCAGATCCCCTTGAACTGCAGGAAGGCAGGCTTTAGTCATAAAAATGTCGATTTTAGAGGAAATCGTTGGCATAATTCACTAAGCACATCTTAAATTAAGAGACCCAAACCTTGCATGTAGAGCCTGACTCTGTGGATTTTTTTAGCGTGTATTTGTGAAAAGCATACTGATGAGTAAGTGTTACAGTCAAATGACAAACTCTGCATTTCACCTTTGTAAGATATGTTAAAAAGGACATATTACTTCAAGTTGGAATAATCAGTATTTTTATCTATTCATGTAAAAGATGCCTGTGAAATGCCTGTTCCACTCAGCCCTACACAGCATTTTAGCATCTTTTAGCTACTCTTTGGTTTGCATCTTTACTGTAACCGTTGATTTAGTCCCACTGTTCTCATTAGCCTCATTAGCAGTTAGCTAATTAGCCCTGTTTTTCATAAAATACAGTTAATGTCGCACTTACAATAGCTCAGTGGCCAGAAACATGTGTGAATGGTGTGTAATGGTGCAGTTCACAATGACTTTTTTGAGAAACATCATGACGCTGAATCACTTACACACATATCTAATTTGAGTGTGTTACAATGGCAACCTGTCCAGGGTGTCCTATGACAGCTGGGATAGGCTCCAGCCTAAAAAAATGGATGGACAGACTGATATTTATGCCAGAGTAGGATAACAAGGAATATTTGTTATAATTTCTTTGCTATTAAATAAAGACATAAATGGGAATGTGGATATAAATATTTCCTTTTTACATTAGAAAATACCACTGCGTGAAAGACAAATAACAAAAATAACAAATCCACTGAAAGACTTCATAGCTGGATAAATGATTGACTGATGCCACTGGCAATGTTTTTATGGTTCACCAGCCATCAACATTGATAAATGCCTAAATTCCCAAATAAATTCTTATTTGTCAAATGGCCAATATCTGTAATCAAGGAAAATGTCTGTGTTTGCTTGCTATATCAGTGAATTCTTACTATTGCTCACAATGGCTGTGATAATAGAAAGATGGAGCTGCCTGTAACAAAAACCAATCAATGGATTACAACAGAGTCCATAATGTCTTTATGGATAAATGCTTTTAAGACAACTGAATAATTAAAGAAATCTAGATAGAGAGAGCCTGGTTTTAGCACATTAACAGATGTACTGTGCTGTGTAAACACTATTTCAGAATTTCAGAGATGGGCAGCCTCATTAGAGAGGGTAACCTAATTATATACACAATTAGGGAGGTCACTGAGTATTTGTGCGTGTGCCAGAGGAAAGGACAAAGACAGAGGGAGGAAAAAAAAGCAGTAGGAGAAGAAGAAGCAGAGCAAAGATCAAAACAAATTAAAAAAAAGAAGGGAGTGGTGTTAGATAGCATACATGCAGAAAAGGGTGCTACTGTTCCTGTAGGCTCAAGGATCATGTGTAAAAGAAGACAGGAAAATCACTCCCACACACCCACACACGTGCATTCACACTTACTGTAAACAAGCATGAGCTCTCACACGTGCACACATGCAGCAGGCGCACCTTTGCCACCAACCCGATAGAAACAGATTGAGATAAAAAGCCAGCTGATCCTTCACTGGGTTTACCTTTCAGGTCAGAGAGTGTGCTCATCTGTGTGCACGACGCACGCACACACGCACACGCACACGCACACACACACACACACACAAGCAGCAGGCAAAAAAAAAAAAAAAGGATCAGGTGCAAAAACATAGAGCAAGAGAGACAGCAGGGACAGACTGAACTGTGTAACTTAACCGAGGATTGCAATCCACCACCCTGCTTCTAATTTAGA
>VUQS01001222.1:0-15749 GCA_015108495.1 Heterochromis multidens | reverse complement strand
TGCTACAGTACACAATGCCCGCAGGACAAGGGACTTCTTCCAGGAGAATAACATCGCTCTTTTGGACCATCCTGCGTGTTCCCCTGATCTAAATCCAATTGAGAACCTTTGGGGATGGATGGCAAGGGAAGTTTACAAAAATGGACAACAGTTCCAGACAGTAGATGCCCTTCGTGCGGCTGTCTTCACCACTTGGAGAAATGTTCCCACTCACCTCATGGAAACGCCTGCATCAAGCATGCCGCAACAAATTTTTGAAGTGATCAACAATAACGGTGGAGCAACTCATTACTGAGTTCATGTTTGGAACTTTGATTTCCGTTTTGGGGGGGTTTACGGGTTTTTTTGGAGGTGTGGTCCTAAACTTTTGATCAGCTGTGAAACAGCCTGTTTCAGTTTAAGTGTTGTTTTCAATAAATTGCATGCTCAAAAAATGTTTTGTCTCACTCCCATTTCTTCTTGTTGCATGTTGAAGCTTTACTTGGAACCTTGTTACGATCCAACCATGCAACATATGATTTTTTGCCATTTTTCAAGTGGTCTTAAACTTTTGATCAGGACTGTATAAGGGATATCTGCTTTTACTGACTTCATACAGAGCCAAGAGTAGAAAAAAACTGTCTGAAAATGAGTGTTTACAGCAGTCTGAAGCATGAGCTTCTATCTTACGGGGATTATTTGCACATACATCAAACTCAACATGACAGAAAATAAGGAAGATCATAATAGGTCCTCTTTATAGATATAAAAGCTTGCTACAGCTCCATGTGCAAATATGACGCAGAAGTAACATTTTGAAAAAGTATTGATGTCTAAGTTGTGGATTTGGCTTTGTTTGTTTTACTATTGAGTAAACTGTGTTGTATTTCATCATCTAGGCTGAACTCTTCACAGCTTGAGGGATAATTCAGGTCGTCTAAAGTACTGCAGTTGAAAAGCAAAGTAAACAGGGAAATCATGTTCGGGCTATTAGTGAATTACCGTAAACGCTGCAAGGACTGTGTCTACAGAGACATGTCATGGGAACATTCATCAAGCCGTCTACAAAAGCACAAAATCTATTCAGAAAAAAAGGATTCAAAGAGCAATAGGAGATGTGTGGATAATCCAGTGTTTTCCATATTTATGTAGTTGCCACTTAACTGTATAAAATACACCTACCTCAAACCTTTGCAGTCTAATCCTGCAAAGAAATATCTTGCATACATTAACACTATAAACCCCATAAAGATTAAAATCTTTATGAGGCTTTTGTCTAGCTCACAGCTGATTCATCTATTCTATGTTTTTGTTAGTTTACAAGGACAATGGAAAAAAAAAAGAATGTCAATAACTAAATTTTTTTAAAAATAAGTAAACTTCATGCAGTTTCTCCCCCCAAATAGAAACACTCTTGAAATGTCATGAAATATGAAAAACTGTCCAGCCCAATGTCCCAGAGACCAAATATAGCACTCATTTCCTTATTGTGTCTTTCAGACGACGCAAAACCCAAATGTATTCAGTTTATTAAACAGAGAAGAGCAATAACAGGTTAATGGGACGCTGCCCATGTTCAAACACACACTAAAACAGCTCTTTAACACCAGCCAGAAAAATGCTTTGAAGAAATTTATGAGACAACAGAAATGTGTAAATTGTCTAACACCGTCAACCCAAGAAAAGCAGCAATAACAAATAACCCCAGCCTGGGCAGCTGATAGAAACAACCTGAGCGCAGTCACGGGTGGTTGTGAAATTCTGCCGGTGGGTGTGGAGGGTGGCACTGTGAATACCTGACCATCAGACGAAGGGTTACTGATTGTTGCTGGTCACTGCCCTTGTTGTTGCCTAAACCCAACACACAATGCAGCTGTGCTGTGTTGTTGCCTATTCTTGAACCATTTCCATGCATCCATCCATTCTACAGAAAAAAAAGACTAGTTCTGCCACAGCTCCACAAAATTGCTAGTCCAAAGGTTGGAACCACTCGACTCTTTTTTTTTTAACCAATCTGGTGCTCTTGCCTAATCTAGAACCTGTTCTGAAACTAAAAAAAGACTGGTGCCTGTGCCAAACTTGGTGCCACAAAACTAAGGAGTCAGTAGATTTCGTCCATTTTGGTTGACTGCTAATGAAATTTGCTCCAACTTCCATAGGGTTTATAATGTTTGGTTCAGGGACGGGCATTTCAACCAAAAGTACTCCTCAACTTTACACTCTGAAATGTTCAATTGATCAGATCCCTCCTTAGTTAAACTCTAAAAAAAAAAAGCTGTGCGTAGTTGTGGCATAATTGTAACATGTTAGCTTTACGTTCACTCTTCACTGCATTTTAGTTATTATTTAAAACGGTTTCACACAAGACTTTTTGACAGCTGTAGTCATCTTGAGCTTTGATTGCTTCTCCTGTTTGCAGAATACCATCTAATCTAATCATCTAATACCATCTCAGGCTGGTTCTCAAAAAGCACCAAAACTGGAACCAGCACCAGCATTGTGTTATTAAAACGAGTTAACTGGCACAATTGGTTAAAACTACTTCAAGAACTTTGCTGTTATTTTGACAACCACGACTGGTGAAAAGTTAAGCCCAATCTCTGCTACATAACGCTCAGTTCTACACATTCCTGAAACGCTGGCCTGTTCTAAAAAGGCAAAACTGACTCCACAATAGAAGTGGCACCATTCAGGTGGAAATTAGGTACTGGAGTCCCCCCTGCTGATAATTCTACAAATGGCCTTGTGGCTTCCCACAACATGGCTGTAAGGCCAAAGACAACTTAAAGACTGCAGCTGTGGGGAAATAAAGACATGGATGGAGAAATAACCAAGTTTTTTAGGGACTGGTGTGGGATTTTTAAGACCACTTATGAGTCTTTAAGATGAAATCACATTAGTGGCATGCTTACACACCAGAGCAGACCAGACCAAGTCCAGCTTGGTTTTTGGATTTGGACAGGCTAAAACAAGCTGGAGCTGGTCCTGTTCTTTTACTTGTGAAGGAGTATGCCAGCTCTTACCACAGAAATATCCTCAAAATCTAACAGCCAAAGTTGTGTTTCCTCAGTTGTTAAACTCATATCAGATGTTTATATTTCTGAGGGACACAACACAATGGAAATGCAATGCTGCTTCATTTTAATCCACTCAAATCTTGGAGTCTCGGATTTATTAGATGATTATCTGCAGCTCTTATTTGTATAACAAAGGGGAAAAGGCCTGTGGTCTGTACGCAGCTGACAGGATCTCTGGATGGGGATTAAAGACACAAGGCACCAACCGGGCTCCAAAAACTACAATAAGTAATTTTGAAGTCTCCAATTGGTGTGTGTGTGTGACCCACTATGTATCTGCGGCTTTGAATGTGTGTGTTTTTGTGTCTGTGTGTGGTGCAGAGAGCCAGAAAAAAAAGAGAAAGTCTTGCAGGAGGATTAGGCTCGATTCAGGGGTGGCTTTTCAGGACTCCTGGCGGGTGTAAGATCTAATCTGGACATGCTGCATCTGGGATCCGCGAGGTATGGCTTACTGTAACAAAGGACTGGCTAATGAGGGCCAGGGGACAGACTGCTCCCACTATGCACCCACACTGCTGCACACCCATAAAGCCCTTCTTCATAACACTCTCTGAGGGGTACGGAGGGGGTATGAACCCTGCAAGTGACTACTGTGGGGAGGTAACAGGCTGCTGAGCTGATCAGGCAGATATCCAAGCAGACTGATCTTGTTTTAAGCTCAGTTAAGTGCCTAAATCTGAATGTATGAGGATGTGATTGTTTATAAGGGGTTATAATATAATTTTACTGCACTACTATCTGCCAGGAAGGACAGAGTCTTGGTATACACGCACAGCCAGCCCTATTCTCCTGGGGGAAAGGGATAGTAAATAAAGAAAAGGCAAGAAAGTGAGGGAAGCTGTTGCAGTTAGAAATATTATAAATAGTCTGCTTAAAGCAATAAAAATCTGAAATTTTATTTTAGTGAGTTAAATAATAAAAGACAACTGGAGAAGCTTGCACAAAAATATAAACAAATAAGAGTTTGTGCATCATGTAATACGGAAAGGATTAGATGATCAATCGATTTTATTTTTTTTTAGATATGTTAAACATTTGCTGTTTATGTTATAGTCACACTAAGGAAAACAGTAGTTGGAGACTGGCATGACCAAAATTATTATGAGGTGAGTAATAAATTTGGTTACTTCAAAGAAAGTAAGACAGATGCTGTCTTTAGAGTAACTTTGGTGCATTAAAACGGTGACAAAACACTAAGAAGGAATCAGTTTGTAATTGAAAGGTGTCAAGTTGGCAATTACATGCAGTCTGTCTGTGATAATACTGCAATTAACTATGATAAATCAACAAAAATCACAGAAATTCACACTAGCTACTTACATTTGGAGTCCAGGCAGAACCTGATAGATTTGAAACAAGACATTTAGAAATTCCTCCACAAAGAGTGATGTAGTTGCTGCAATTTAACTGCAAAATGACAAAGGAACTTGGCAAACTTGCTTTTATATAGGAATATAAGCAGAATACAACCACTTGGCAACCAGCTGAGTCAAGTCTCAGGTTGCAAAGACGTCATAGACGACTTGAGCTCATCAACGCAGACTGACTCAGACTGATTGCAATGACTGCAATTAGTTGCAAATCTTCACCAATCTGCCTGTGAGTGATTACAGTCAGACCAAGTCAGCCTGCGACTGTTTGGAGACACGTTGTCTCCCACTAGGCAACCTGTGCAATTGAAAATACTCACGGAGTGGTTGAGGGTGCTGCACACTGTTGTCACCATTTTCCAACAGTTCAGTTCTGCTTTTATAAACTGCTGATGTTGATGTTCAGTGTATTCTGTTGCAAGTGTATGTATTTATGGCTGTAGTCAACCAAAGAAAAGTATGTTACCTCATCAGCCACAGTTGCCTCTACCGGCTACCTGCCTGTGTCTACCTCTGTGTGCTATCCATATTAGCCTAACGTATCAGGCATTACTTTTCACTGATATTGTATAATTAAACAAAAATTGGACTTATTAGCAGCACATTATATCATTTCAACCTTGTTATTTTGTACTGATATGATAACAGACCTGAACACCACCACCAGCGTATACATACCTATATCCATATTGCTGCCAAAATTTGAACAGCAGCAGCCAGTGATCCCAGCACAAGAATGTGGCTGGGTTTCAGGTCAAGATCTATAGATTTCAACACACCCATTACAATTTTTCCATTTTGATCAGAGAGTTGGTGTCAGCTGACGCTGGAACTGGATGCTGTTACTAAACACACTGAAATGTGTCAATTCTGGTATGCTGACACTCAAAGCCTCCAGGGATAAACAAGATCATTTGTGGCACATCTTAATGCAAACAAATTAGCCTACTGTGTTTAAATGACACGCTGTGCTTTGCAAACTGCTGTTGGTAAAGTCTGCATTCCAATTGTTGGCCAACAAAATGCTGGCAATTGTCATTATGTGTAGTTAGAACTAGCGGTCTATTATATTGGGTAAGTTCAGAGTTGTAAAACAGGATGCTTTTCACAAGTAGTCAAAATAACAGATTGTTTTTGGAAGGCTACTGATGTAGACATGTCCTTCTTCTGACAGTAAAACATAAGATTGTCTGACCAACAAGAATTTGGTCAAATGAGAGTGTATCAGCCACACAGTTGACCAGCTGATTTAGAGACTACAGGCCTAGTGTATTGAGCATCCTGTTGCTGTTATTCATTTATTCTGCTTCCAACATACATATAATAAATGCAGCTGAAACAATTAACTGGTCAAATAATTTCCTTTTCAAGCAAAACATCCAAAGATTTGTTGATCCCAGCTTCACACATATGATGAGGATTTGATGCCTTTATTCATCTTATATAAAAGTAAACTGAATGACTTAAGGCTTTGGACTGCTTGATCAGTGCACTGTTCATGAAACAGTCATAAGTTTTAATCTGTCCACTCTCATATTGTACTTATTCTTGTCCATGTACCCAAAATGAATATTTTCCATTTTTTAAAAGGCAAAAAAGTCCACATTTGGAGGTCAGAGGACTTTGTGATGAAAAGAATCATTTCACTGCTCACAGTCAAGTCATTTATGTCACAGATTTTCACGCATTTCATTTTTATCATTTTTTAATAATGTTATTAATCAAACATATGTTGCTTGGTAAAGTTTAGGCATTAAAAACAACAGTTGATACATCTTTAAAAGCTTTGTTTCCTTGTTTGTTATAGTGACGCCTCCCCTCTGATGCAAAATATACTTCCTATTAAAATACATTACCTAGGAATTTGTCCTTACTGTCATGAAAAATCTGGCAATACATGTGCATGACCACTAAAAAAAATGGATACATTTGCAATCGATTTTCCATCTACAATAAAAGTCAAAGACCTCAAGCTAAAAAAATCCACTAACAATACAATGTCTGCCTTTTCTCATGCATGCTTTGGTCATGAGGAGGAAGTTGGCACAGGCTTTCTTTTCATGTTTAAAAAAGCATCCAAATCAAACATAAGTCATGACACAACATTTCAAAAGCTACCAGTCTGACTCCCTGTGAGTCATGCCAACGACATATTTATGAGCAAGTGCATCACTTCTCTTCCACTGGCAAAAACAATGATCAAAATCTACAGTTTGCTATGGAGACCATCTGTGTGGAGCAGAGAAGAAATTGCACGACAGCCTCAAACTTCCAGGAGAAAAAAAAGAAATGGAGGGGATTTCCTTCAGGACGGCTGCAGTGAGGAGTGTGTGCTAGATACTCACGGAAAAACTAACAGTTGAAGACAAAAGCCTGAGTCGGGGGGTAGTGGGGGGTAGTCGGGGAGAGTATTAGCAAGCTCCCCAGTGAAGGAGCCCTGCTTGATCAGGACAATTGTCTCCAGTGGTCCCCAGGCACCTTCAGACAAATGCCTCTGCCAATCAAGCATTCACTCCTCAGCAGCTGCTCTCACACAGCAAGAAAAGCAGCAAATATGTTTCTGACGACAGCCTGACCCACGCCTCTCAAATGAAAAAGAAAAATCACTGTCAATGTTTAATTATTGCTTCTGTCCTTCTCACTCAGTTTCCCTCAGGGAGAAACCATATGTTTCAGGAAAGGTGAGATGACAAAGAGGCCCAGATCATCTCAGAGTGCTAATGAAGATACTGTAATGCTCCTGTCGGACTGACAGAGAGATCCGAGATAAACCCCTGTTTGAAGTCCGACTCACTGGGTCAACATGCATCATCTTACCAGCCTTCACAACGCCGCTCCTATGCAAGTAACCCAGGTCGCACACAGCCCTGCTTAACCCTCTGAAATCTCAGACTTTTGTTCCTATTTTTGGCTCTTCTGAATTCCTTGTGTGTAAATGACTGTGTAACCTCAATCGTGTAAGACACAATCAAGATGTATATATCTTTATTTTCAGGACAACCTGGGCTATCAGAATATTTGTTTTATTCATGTCACATGGTTGCATTAAAAGTTATAAAACAATGAAGAGAAGCAGATGGTTAGGTGTTTACGTGTTTTCCACTGGTTTTGTGGATCCCACCAATTAAAGGGACTGGAACAACAAGGTTGACTAGTTATAACTTAATATTTATCAGACTGTCACTCTAGCTGGCACCCCAGCACCTTTTAGTGATCACTACAAGCTTCACACAAAATGCAGAAGGACACACAAATCTACCAACTGCACACAGCTGGAAGCAGACAATGTGTGTGTCAAGCTCTCTTCTGAGCCTCTTAGCTCCAGCTGCAAGTCATACACCTCACTGCAATAATACGTTCCTAGAAAGTACAAATCTACAGATTCCGACAACCATGTTTCTGTGTTGTATCATCGTAAAGATTTTAATAGAAAGAGGCTGACTCATTGGTGCATCTGCAGATTAAAGAAGAGTGGGTTTTTAAAAACTATACTGTAACTTCTTTAGTCTAGGTTTATCCAGATTTGAGTTGAGCACCGAGAAGTGATTATCATAAGTTTTTGGGCCAATAAAAAAAGTGTTAAAGTTATCAGAGAAACTGATCAACTCATGTTATCAAGCAATCTGGGATCCATTGGTTAGTCTGCTGACTGCCTCGTTGGGCAGTGGCCAATTTTTCATGACTTCCTGTGTAGCCAAAAACTATTAATGAGCTAATAAAAAGCTAAACCACCATGAGACAATAGTGTTTTCTTTCATGCAAGGAAAACCTACTCAAATCTGACTGTTCAACAGAAGACATACCTCTCGTGGTCTTCAAACGGAAAGCAAAAAGCTTCCGGTCGCAGATGAAAGTGCAGAATTTGTTTGTAGCGATCAAGCAGAGCCACTAAAAATTCACAGGTTGCAGCTGTTCAAATTGCTTGTTTTCCAAAAAATCCAAAACAAGCATCTGTCATTTGCTACTAAAAGGCTAAAGGGTGGATGAATTGTGAAGACTGGATATTCACACAAAGTGAAAACAACTGGTCCTGTCATCCCTAACAACTACCATTCTGTAACTGATTTTGTGACAGATGGTGCTCAAACCACGTGACTCTCGAAATTCCTGACAATAAATAAATAAATAAATAAATAAATACACACATATTATAATTATTGGCGATTTTAGCCCGCCTCTCTTCCAATGTCACCTGGGATTTCTACCACCCCTCGTGACCCACTGGAGGACAAAGGAGATATAGATTATGGATTGATACTACAGAATAATACACCACTTCACACATATCTTTGTTCCATTTTCAGTACAATTACAACCAGTATTGCTAGCAATGGTGTGAATGACTCTACAGCAGTAGCAGATGCTGCCTGAATGACCGGGGATTAACTGTGGGAGCAGTGTGATGTGACTGGGTCAGATTTAACACATCAGGCACAGGATTTGTGAGTAAATGCAGTTCTATAGGGTCTGTTTAAGCTTCAGAGGTCAAAAAACACGAAAAATGAAACAGGATTCACCATACATAAGATACCACTATTCATCCACAATGCCATAAACCACTCGCATCTGGAAACTGAGCACAGACATCATCAATCAGTCCCTGACATGTGCAGACAAACACCTGAGTCAAACAGAAATGTGGGAATATGGTGCATAGGCTAAGCTGTCCACCCTGAATGTAAACTCTGGCTTTGGAGCCATCTGAAAGGCTCCTTTAAGAAGTTCTATCACTCCCACTTGCCAGCGTGCGCTTCATAAAGAGCCCATATAGAAAAGGTGTAAGCTGATCTTGGAATTCCCATAGCTGAGGTTTGAGGCTGTACTGCTGGAGGGAGGATGGGGGTGGAGGGTCTACTCATTCCAGATGCATGCTTGATGGATGCATAATGATGGTGTAATGGGTGACAACACATGGAGGGAGAATAGCGACCAGCCAGACAGATACATCTGGCTAAGCATAAAGAAACCTCATTTAATAAAATGTTGATTCATTAAAGCAAAGATAATATAGTGCAGGCTGTCAGTGTGGTTTAACTGGTGCAGCAGGAGTTCATGTGGTGTATAATAACACATAAACCACGTAGGATTAACAGAGGGCTGACAACAGCCTGTGAGAATGGGAGCAGAATGCCCGACTTAGCACCTTTTTAAAACTACTTTAATAATTAAATGAGAGATTACAGGGATTTTAAACACTATTTCACATGTATGTTCATCATCACTATGGGAAATAAGATAATAAATATCAACCTATAGTCACCGGTCACTTTATTAGGTATACCTATTCAACTGTTAACTGTCAAATGGCATTAGTTGTTGGTGCCAGACAGGCTGGTCTGAGTATTTCAGAAGCTGCTGACCTAACTGGAATTTTCCCACACAACCATCTCTAGGGTTTAGAGAGAATGGTCTGAAAAAGTTCTCTGTGTGTGAAAATGCCTTGTTGATGCCAAAGGTCAGAGGAGAATGGAAGGCAACAGTAACTCAAACAACCGCTCATTACAACCAAGGTATCCAGAAGTGCAGCTCAACACATCAAACCTTGAAGCAGATGGGCTACAGGAGCAGAAGACCACACCAACTGACACTCCTGTCAGCTAAGAACAGGAAACTAAGGCTACAGTTTGCAGACTCCCACCAAACTTGGACAATAGAAGACTGGAAAAATGCTGCCTGGTCTGATGATGTCTCGATTTCTGCTGCAACATTCAGAGGTTGTGTCAGAACTTGGCGTAAGCAACATGACTCCATCCTGCCTTGTATCAACAGTTCAGGCTGTTGGTGGTGGTGTAATGGTGGGGGATATTTTCTTGGAACACTTTAGGCTCCTTAGTACCAATTCAGCATCATTAAACACCACAGCCTACCTGAGTATTGTTGCTGACCATATCCATCCCTTTACAAACACAGTGTACCCATCTTCTGAGGGCTGCTTCCAGCAGGATAACGCACTATATCACATGACTCAAAACATCTCAAACTGTTTTCTTTGGCATGACAATGAGTTCACTGTACTCAAACGGCCTCAGGCACAGTCACCAGATCTCAATCCAATAGAGCACCTTTGGGATGTAGTGGAACGGGAGATTCACATCATGGATCTGCAGCAGACAAATCTGCAGCAACTGCTATCATGTCAATATGGACCAAACATTCTCAGGAATGTTTCCAGCAGCTTGTTGAACTTATGCCACGAAGAATTAAGGCAGTTCAAGAGGCATAAGAGGGTCCAACCTGGAATTAGCAATGTATACCTAACCAAGTATGAGTGTATGTAGCCATTCTTATCAATTTTAGAGTGTAATGAAGAGCTGAAAGACTTTAAAATGTATGTGTAGTGAATATTTCTGCCCTAATTATGACACACACTATACATTTGATCTACAACTGATCTGTTATTTAATTTAGAGCAAATCATGTGATACCATCAAAACAGTACTTAACTGCTACAAGAAGATGATTCGTGAATGATTAGAGAAGACAATCATTAATTAAAAGATAAGGGAGAGTTGACAGAAGTGCACCAACACCTATCACTGCACCACTCAGGAAATACCAAGCCTGTCACATCTTGGATCCAGCCTGGCTATTCTAGTCAACTGGTGAAATATTCAAAGCTGCCATTCAAAATTCATAAGCAACTGGAGAGATGCTACCAAGCTCTAAAAATACGCTTTACTACATAACAGAATATGAAATATTCATCTTGATATGAACACTTTCACCATGTCTATGTCTCGTGTTTACTTCTCTCACGTACTGCACACTGCTGAAAGCTGCAGCTACTATGCTCTTGATTGCAATTATTACTGCTGAGAGTCATCTACTTTACAGAGGGCTGACACAGCTCTGCAGAACAGGAATGAGCCTGCACACAAGATTGTGTCACTACTTTTCAGGCTTTTGGCTTCCTAATATGAGTTTTTCATGTTTTCTTTTAAATGTAACCAACTATGATATTTTTAATATGTGGTTTCATTGCAGGATGTCTGCAGGTTCGCACAGGGACAAAAAGACTCAGGCAGCAGCAACCAGTAGAGCAATGGAGAGCCAAAACGGTAAGGCAACTGACAGCAGAGACCGTTGGTGATACGGAGACTAAGACAGCTTTCCATAGGTTCACCTACATACCACTTGACAGACCTCATTGACTAAAGGTCCTTTTTCTACAAATTTGGCTCAAGCTGAACTAAAGGTGAGTGAGTCTGGGCTTTTAAGGTGGGGTGAAAGCATACCGCTGTAAAGTAAAGGCGTGTCCTTGTCTTATAACACCAGACAAAATAAGAGCTTCATAACAGAAATGCATGCAAAAAAAGTCATAATTTTATTGTAATTATCTTGTTTTCATAATAACTGGAAGCCAAAATCATACTTGAGATTTAAATCCCATTAATGCCCAGCCCTGCTGCCCTGTAATTTTACTAATTTAACATTGAATTGATTACCTAATAATGAAAATAATAACTGAGGGCCTTCTTTTCACTAACAGATAAGTCCCAGTAACACAACATATTATTGGTATTTGGTTTAAGTTTTGTTCTGGTAAGTATACACTGACACTTAAAAGATATTTTAATCTGTAATAGTAATGTCACTGCATTTCTGCAAAGGCATTTAGTGGACTGTAACAGATCTGGTATGGGACAGATCTGGTACTGGTTATGACGAGAGGCTCTCTGCACTGGAGCCAACACTGATGAGGGCTGTGGGCCACGCCCTTAAAAAACACACACACAGCCCCGGGCTGACCAAGAGCTGTAAATTATACTACTATTAAGACCCAGCGAGCGAAAGACTGTGTGATGGTGAATGGTGAGGCAGAATATGAGAGAAACAGAGAGGAAGAGTTAAAGAAAATGCATACTCTTGAGTGTGGAGCGTCTGAGAAAGGAATGATGGTCCTCGGAAAACGCCATGGTGCTTTCCCTGCGTACACATGACCTGACTTGGAGAACATACAGTACTGCAGATCTCCCCTCCTCCTTCATCCGCTTCCTTTCATCCCTCACTTTTCTGCCAATGGGTGTGTCCTCTAAACTCCCCCTCTTCTCCAGGCGCCCTTTGCTGCACTTCATCAGACGGCCGAGTTTAGCCGCAGAGGCTTCATCAATTTAGACGCTGACATGCACGCCCAGCAACTCACTCAGTGACATCATGTTGCATTCGATCAAAAAGACCATGGTGGTGTTTGGTTGAACGGGCTCTGCAAAACCACAGTTGTTGCATGGTTACAGTCCGACGCAACACGTGAGTCTGTGTCACTTTGGAGATGTGAAGCAATAAGTAAAAGTCTCATGTGTCATGAACCAAAAAAAAAAAAACCCAAACAGGATCTCTGAGATAGAATCATCTATGAGAAAAGATGTATCCGTACTATTAGCTGCTTGGCTGCTGATGCAGGAAAAAGCATTCCTTCTGAGCTCGTTTGGTGGCACAGGAAGCAGGTCTGATTTATGGGGGATCAACCTTAAAGCTGTCAACAAATATTGTAGATTCTATTATATAGTCAAATATTAAAACAAATTAGATATTTGATTGTGAAAATTAATAACTGATTGTGGAAAAAAAGCACCACCACTAGCAGCCTTTTGTCTCCTGAGTGGCATGATGCAAAGCTGTATTTCCACCAGAAACACTGTTAGACAAAGCATTAGTGGGGTTAACTGAGCACTTTCTACCCACATTACCACATACTGTGCGGCAAAGTAGGAACAGCCATGTGGCATATGTTTATGTTTGACGTGTTTGCCATTGGTTGTGTGAACTGTGACATCAAACTAGCTCCGTAACCATTCAGACCGTCACTCAAGTCACACTCGACTTGCTGCAGAATACTCTTAAATGACAACGCAGAAAAATAACACAGCTTCAGCACTGAAATTTGAAGAAGTCGAAATAGGAAACACAGCAATCACTGAGGTTTTTTCACAATTTTCTCCAGAACGTCTCATCTTTTCCAACTCTATGCTGCAGCACTGATATACCATCGCAATGCATGTAGAAACAGACAAGCCTGGCCACTTCTGTGCCTCCACTGCAGCCGTGCAGTGTGCACCAATTTACAAAAAACATCAGGAGGTGCATGACAAGCCATAAAGACATCAAAAAGCATCACATGCCTCCTGCGAGAAGGGAGAAAGCAAGAGAGAACAGACTGAATTCGCTTACTGTAATTTGGGAATATAAGTAGAGAGATATGAACTGAAGGCAAATGAACGACATTAAGTCATAACATTTATCAGGTTCTTTTTTACTGTAATAACTGTCGGATAAGCAGAAGAAAATGGATGGATGGAGGGAATTCTCTTAGGCTTTTTTATATGTGTCAAAATCACTAAATACACTATAACCTTAAAAAGTTGATCCCTCTTGCTAAAAAAAAATCTTAAAAAAAAAAAAAAAATCTCGCTTGCTTTGGCTCAACTAGTGGTCAAATTACAACCATGTGGTAATGATGGCACCCCATCATGGTTATACACCCTGTCTGGAAAAGACAGGTATTGTTGCATGTTTTTCACACTTCATTTGTAATGTGTAAATATGTCGATCAATGAAATAACTGTACCTTTACATATAGTTTTGTATCTCGTATTGATTTTTGCAAGTTTTTTCAATGATCAAATGTGATCAAATCAAATGTGATTTTTGTCCAATTTTGACATCGCTAATCAGGTTGTCTGTAATCACAGGCTGAAGTCAAGTGGTACGTCTCACTATGTCGTTGCAGCAAAGATCAGAATGAGGATGTGATGAAAGCAGCTGGGAAAAACAGTGGGAACAGTGCAGAAACTGGACGCTTCAAGCTAGTGTCTTCAGAAGAAAAAGGAGTGCCAGGAGACATCAGTGAGATAAGGACATGAATTCAGGGTGAAATAAGGGATTGCAGATAAACTAAAGGCCCCAAGAGAGGATGGACTCATCTGAAAAATGGCCTGGACCGTGCATAGTCATTGCTAACATCAGCCAGCACTGCCGCTCAGGGTGGAGTTCAAGAGGGTTCGTGTGACCTGCTGCAGACACAGAGACAGACATGGGATTTGCACGGGGCGGGGCAGGTGTGGCCGAACAGTAATGTGCTGTATTAGCTGTGGAGACAAGAATGTCGTCTTTCAGCTGAGTCGTGACGTCACCTGGAGGAGAACAGTTCCCTAGCTGATGCTGTTTGATGTCCGTCTGGGTTTTAACAAGCATATGTGAATTATTGACCAACATCCTGCATCCTCTCGAGCGCAAAGCCTGTCTCGTTTCATTCAAAAAAGGCACATCACACAAATACTGGATCAAAGCATTCTTTCAATGCAGAGTGTTTACACAAAAAGCATCCCCTTAAACAGCTGACATCACAGGCTCTTTACAGCTACAGAGGTCCCTGCTTTTCTTAGGCCTGTTCTATTCTGCTCTCTGTGAGTCTGTCCAACAAAACCCAGTTATGTAATAAGGACCTAGGCCAGATGAGCTGAAGAAAAGACTATTTAGCTCTCCACCTCTCTCCCTACAGCGTGGAGCAGCTCAAGTATTATTCACTGGAATGTTTTCCTCCCATGTTTGTCCAGAAGGACCAAACCCCTGAAGCGGCAGAGCCGACAAATCAGTGCTCCGTGTGTTTGACTGTATTTTCTTAATCTGGAGTAAATGAGACCATGCTGACTGATGAGTAACCTTTTACAGGAACCAGTTAAAAAAATAGCTTTTTTTTTAACACTTTCAACCTGTAATGCCTTTGTCATGTATATTGTTACAATGATGGATACTCATACCAACCATGTCCACAGTTTATAATAATGAGGTATGTGGGCGAATCTGAAGAACTTTCCACCTGGCCCCCTGACAATCAGCTGATTTCTGTACAATAACTTTAGTGTATTTAATGAAGCCATGCAAAATTTTACCTTCATACTATGAAAATTTTCTGAGTCATAGGGCCTCAAAACTGCCTTATTTTTCCCAGCATTTTTAAGCCCTCATAACTTCTTAAGTATAGCAGCTAGCCACGTTAAATTTTCAAAGGTGAAAAACACAACACTTGTATGCTGCCTCCATCAATTCCAAAAGAATTATATTCTTAGTACATACAGTGGTGTGAAAAAGTATTTCCCCCTTCCTGATTTCTTAGTTTTTTGCATATTTGTCCCACTTACATGTTTCAGATCATCAAACAAATTTTCATATTAGACAAAAATAACCTGAGTAAATACAAAATGCAGTTTTTAAATTATGATTTCATTCATTAAGGGAAAAAAGCTATCCAAACCTACCTGCCCTGTGTGAAAAAGTAATTGCCCCCCACCCCCTTAAGTCATGAACTCCCAAAAAGCTGAATCTG
>VUQS01001219.1:0-15794 GCA_015108495.1 Heterochromis multidens | reverse complement strand
AGCTGCACTGCCCCTTATTAAAACAATAAATGTATAACCAACACTTGTGGATCAGTCATATCAACACAACTCTGGACACTCTGAAATGAATATGCATGCGTCCATAGGTTTGATTTTAATTTTGGGCTTGGTGTAACTGTGTGTTTGCAGAAATGTTAATGTATTTATTCGTGAAAGACTCCTTGGTGCATGAGGAGGGTGTGGTCAATACATTTGCAAAAAAGGAGTTTAAAAAGTTAATATGAGGAAGGCAGGTTATGACTTAGTACCATTTGAGCTGTTCAGCTGATAAACATGCACTTACGTTCAATAGTCAATGCACACAAATGAGATTCTCCTGCTGATGTAGTAAGTGGGGACTTACCAGCATCAGTAGTGCTATTGTGCTCGGGCCACACAGTACACATTATTGTGGGTGGATAGCACTACCTTAACCAGTGCATGCTCAAAAATATTCACATAATCTCTAAAATGATATATGAAGAATGAAAGGAATGTTCCCACACTGCGACCAATCACAGTATGGCAAATGATTAGTCACATAAGACACTGATCAGTGAACAAATTGTCAAATATGTACACGGTGATCACTACAGAAATGTACTGTAAACTTTTCAGCGTAGGGAAACTGGCTGACAATCGGACAAGTACCTTGAACTCAAACAGTCACAGTGATGTAAAAAAGGAAACGACAGAGATTTTATTCTGATCTGAGAAAAAATCTACCACAGATTATTGTCTCTGTCCTACATGAATGAAAGATGGATCAGAAAAACAGTTATCTTTAAGATAGTACTTGGTTTATGCACTATGAGATCTTAACTTTTCAAAAAGATGGAAAATATTGCTAATTAATGCACTCCATTATGTGCTTTGATATTGAATGTATGAATGAGAAAATCAAATGGCTTGTCAGACAGCTCCTTCAAGCGCAGCAAGAGTGGATGAGTAAGGATTTGTTTCAGTGAGCATATTAGGCTCAGAGTCTAACCCACACTTTAAGTTACCTTCCTTTCTAAAATGAAAAAACACAGTTTCCTCACTCTTAGGGTTATCGAGCTTAGAGTTTTCCCTTAGAGTTTTAACGTCCTCTCTGGATCTGGACCAGACCCCTGGTATGGTCTGCAGTATATCTGTGATTGCACGTGGAAATATTCTAGTTTCAGAAAGTATTATTCTTCTCTTAAAAACAATCTATTACAAACTGAGATCAAAGTTTAGGTCTCATACACACTGACAGTGAGGCTAAATTGTATCAGTTGGTACTCTTTTCCTGTGTTTACAGCAGTCAGAAATCATAAGTGGTTTCTCCTTCATCTACTGAGGCAAGTCAGTGCACAAATTATAGAAAGACATGCCTGCACAGATGCATACAAGCTTAAACTTGGATAAAGTTAGATTAATGTATACAGGAATATCACCTTTACACATAACATAAAATAAACCCTGGTCTCTATACTGTAAACACATTCACTAGCAAGGAAATTCAAGGCATGCAGTACACCATACAAAAGTCCAAAGAATCCAGCTATTACACCTTTTTAACATGTCTCTATTGTCAATTGTCAGAGAAAAGTTAAAGTTTGGCAGCATCAGCATGTCCCTGCAGTCCCAGAGTCACTTGAGGTGAGCCAGTTTCTAAAGTAACCGTTACACCAAGATAACAGCAAGTCAGAGTTTCAAAGGCATGTCTCGTAACAGCATTAGTCTCCAGAGAAGCAAGGTGCCGAGCATGACAAGAAGGCTCTCCAAGTGGATTATAAGCCAGCGCTGAGCTCCGAGACCTGGCAATTTCCTCCAAACCACCTGCATGCAGGTGAGAAGCAAACAAAGCAGGAGGATTTTGGAAGTAGATGATGACAGCAGCTGCAGATTAGGAAAAGGGTATACTTTCCAGTCCTCATATCCTCTGAGTTCTGCTCTGCCTTCTGTGCCATATGAACTGATTGCTCTGTATATATTGTATACACCTGTCATGGTCCCCAAAACCTTTTTCCTGCACCACTCCTGTGGCTACAGGAAAGCCTTGCCATATGGCAGGCAGATGGGTTGACAAAACTACCAGTGCCAGGCTTCCCTGCCCTTTACACCCCGAAAATTAGCAACAATGTTAAAAAACAAAAACAGAATGGCAAACAACACTGGCTGCATTCAGCTAGACACTGGTCCCAATAAACAAATAAGGCCCCTCAGGCATTTTTCATATCCCAGCCATAGACTCTGACAAGCCACTCCATGATGCTGCTTTGTGCAGGGACAGACTAATACCTCTGATTAATGTGACAAAGGGTGAGCTTCAAAGTATTTATCACTGTGCAACACATCTGCTTGGTTTGGATATCTTCCATTTTATTTGCTGTGGATAGATTAGCAGCCAATTGTGCAGTTGGTCATCTGAAAAACTGATTATTCACAAGCTGACATTTATACTCACAGTCCTGTGATGAGCGGTGACGAAAGGTGAACCGCAAGTGGCTCCGGTTCACATCTTCAATGGGAATAGCAACCTGAGATAAAGGACAGAACAGGATTGGCTGACAGCCACGAACATGAACACACACATACACAAACACACACACTCACAGAGCATATTTTTAGGGACAAACTGAGATTGTGAACTCCAAACTTCCAAGATTTTATGCTGCATAGAAATTAACTAAGATATTTCAAACTGTTTGCAAAAAAATGCTACATAATTATATGGGATTTAAGGAAATGAGAGGAAAATATGCCTTTAAGTGTGATGATTTATTTCACTTTTCTATACATTTTTGCACCACCACATTTGCCACATAAGTCTTCTGATAGAAATTATGGACAATAAAAACCTGTGGTGTAACGTCTAATAAACTTGAGAACTATATGAAGGGGATGGTATTAAGGTAAAGGTAGAACATAATGATTAAGAAGAGTAAAGAAGAAATAGTTAAAGAGGTAGGAGTAAGCAGAGAAACAAACCTTTATCGTTTCAAACCAGCGTGGCTGCTTTACTTGGTAGTAGATAACAGACTTGTACTCATTGATCCCATCATCTCCAGCCCCAGGGAAGATCACATTCTAGATAAAAGGTAAAAGACACATAGCAATTAGGTAGTCAGACAATCTAACTGGTTATCTGGTTATACTGGCTTAGCTTTTAGTTCACTGAAAGTGCCACAGTCATGATGGTTGAACTGCTTTATTATCACTCTGTCAAAATATTGGCACGCTCACAGTATGTGGAAAATTGACTAGCACTTATTTCATAAAGTACAGCCCCTGGAGCAGAAAGCCTTAATCTAGCAGAATGGCCTTTAAAAGTCTGGATGCACTTTATGCATGAGCACCTGCGTGCTGGCTGCCAATCTCATGACAGCATTGTGGAAATAAGAAATAAATTAGAAATTAATTATTTAAGAAGAGCCAGCAGTAGCTCCCATGCAGCAGGACGTAGAAGGAAGCCAAGAGCAGGGAAGCAGACCAGCTGGTGCTGATGGGTCCAAACATGTAAATTGGTCTTCCTAGTGGGTGCCCTGCATTTCTACAACAGGTCAGGGTGCGTATGTAAAATACTACGTGCCCCACTAGAGGATTCAGCAAGAGGGATGGAGTGACAGCGGATAGTGTGCACGCCCTGTTTTCTATCAATCTGTGCTCAGCCAGCCTACCCCTTTCCTCCCACTACTCCAGCTGACTCCCTGCCCTGCTAGTGTACTGCTGCTGAAATACTCCTACACTAATGGTTTCTGACAACCAGCAATTATGAGGAATAACAGACCCTATCTCCCCCAGCCATGCTGAGCAGATATGGGGGGCAGGTGGTAGCTCTAGCAGGTCTGTTCCTTCCCTAAGTGGCCAGGGTTTCTGACAGCTTCAGATTTCGAAGAGGGCGAAAGTGGCTAGGGTCTAACTAAAGGTGAGAGGAGTTTCAGGAGGGGTTCTAATCAAAGTCAAAGGTAATAAAAAGTTACTGTCCAGCCTTTCACACACTTTCACAAATCCTTTAGGCTTTGGAGGAAGGATGACAAACACCAGAGGCCGAAAGAGACACCGAAAGAGAATGGACAGAGAAGAATAGAGAGCATCAGAAGCCTGATGGAGACAGAAATGCTCAGAGAAAAAGCCACAAAAAGCAAAAGCCACAAATGAAACCTGTTACAAAAACTCTGTTTGAGCAGTGACATTGAGCTATTTAAGGTGCCTACTATATGGAGGCATTTTTATAATAAAAACAAAATGTTTTTATTTTAGAATAAAAGCTGAGTTAGGCAACATTAAAAATAAAGCTTCTGTTATCAAGAAACTGCCTTTTAGCCCATTAAATCCAGGGAGGAAGAAGGAGAATTTAACCAATTACTACTGATCACTAGAGTGCTAAAAAAACGACATTAAGCATTTCTGTAACATGGGGGCTTTTGCAATGCAAGAGAAACCTGGCGACAACACTTATAGATGCAATTGATCTCTCTTGATCATTGCTGACTGCTGTCACTGACTCTATTTATTGCATCCAAAAGCTCCGACAGCCTTGAATACAGACATTCAGTGAAACCTAATGACACTGAGTAGGAATTCACACAATGAATAGTTATTATAGTTTGTCTTATAACAGGTCCAAACTTCAAAGCTGGAGAGTTTTCTTCTTCTCAAAAAACTATAACAGCTGGAAATGGGAAACTTAAGGGAAATGGTACAATTTTCCACCACTACTCAGCTTCAAAAAGCTTGAGGTACTATATGTATCTTTTTTACTTCTTATGCATTTTCTTAACATATTTTAGAAATATCTTTTTATAACAGACTTTACTGGAAAACAGATATTACCAGCACTGTTGTTAACTTTTTATGTTTAAATAGACTAAAAAAAAAAAGCCAGTAGTGTATATGGGGTAGGTTCTCAAGTGCTGTTTGAGGTTAACAACTGCTAATATTTCAAATCCTTATAATAAGCTCAAAGCTACATTAAGTTTTGGTATCAGTTACAAAACTCAAGTATCACACTTGCACCTGCCTGCGAGAGCAAATGAGCCCAACCCGCTTACTCTACTGTTGGGTGTAACAGCTTATTTACGCATATATATTCAGATTATATTCTATTATTCTAGAATAAACACAGTACAATTCCCAGTAGGACTAGTAGAGATGGGATTCTAATTTTCAGACTACAAAAATAAAATTTATAAGGAGAAGATAGTGCCTTCAAATATTGATTGTTCCACTGATGTAAGAAATTTTAATTAACTAATCTCTGTACCAAGAACTGCAGATTACATAAAAGAAAAAACCACACACACACATTTATAGACAGCTTGCTTGCAAACAATTGGACAGAGGAGAAATGATCCTTCTAACTTCATTAGCAAAGGTAATTAATTATACTAGAAGAAAAATGCTGATTTCACATATCACATCATTATGCTGCCCACATTGCCTGTCCACATGCCTGAGTTTGTAACTGGCTCTGACAATGGCTGATTTTCATGGTGGTGAGCCAAATTTTAGGCTACTCCATCAGCCACAGAGCACCAATATTACAATTTGTAAATTCTGACAGGCAACAAAGGTATACAGTTTGCCTGTGTATCACTTTGCTTTATAAGAGACCTTGGCAATTAAGCACCGTGCAAAGCTGTGTTAGACTAAAGAAAGCCCGGTATATCGCAGCCTGTCTGAGAAACCAACTGGTTATAGCCCTCATGTCTTGAATGCTGAGAACACAGGAAAAACACCAAAGCAGTAGGTTAACATTCCTCAGTCGTACCTCGAGTTTCTTGCCATCCTCATCATAAACAGACATGGTCACCTCAACGTTTTTGGGTGTTGTCTTACTCCCTTTATCAAAATCCCCCTGAACCAGAGTCACGTAGATGTCGTTTCGCACATCCCCTTTAGGAAATGAAAAAACAAGAAATGAGAAACCCACAATCCTCCAACGCTTCATAGGGCTTCAGGTTTATCCTTTTCAATATTATTAATATTACAGCAACATTGGATATTATATGTATGGCTGACTTCAGCCCATTAAATAAATAATGTCTTGGTTTTTTTCTCTATTACTAACATTTTGTGAATTGCAACTGTTTTCAATAAAGTAGGACACTGGATTAAATGTAAGCAAAACAATGATTTGCAAATAATTTAAACCCCATATTTAACTAAAAATTTAATTTTTGTTGTGTTCATTTTGATTTTGATGCCACCAACACAATTTAATTGGACAGGGACAACGAAAACACCTGGTGGAGAAAAAAACATTAAGATTCATTAAATTATTTAGTAACATCACCGGGTATAAAAAGCTCATGTTCCTGATGTAAAAGATGGGAAGGGTTTACCACTCTGAGAAACTCTGTGGGAAAATAGTACAACAACATAGGAATTCAGAAAATCCAGAAAAACCACTACTGAACAGCTGTGAATTGGGGTCTCACAGGCAGCCCTGCATTAAAAATGGAAAAACATTGTCAGTGAACACACTTTGTCCCTGCTTCCACTAATAAAAGTTTAAACTCTACTATGCAAATAATCACATATGAAGAAGACACAGAAGAACCGGCTCCTTCTCTGGGTCAGAGCTCATTTATGATGTATTGAGGCGAAATGGAAATCTGTTCTGTGGTCTGACCACTAAAAATATGAAAGCCTTTTGGTTCTCTATGGAGAGAGCACGTTATCAGTGAACATTTCAAAAGCTAGCATCCATGATGGTATGAGGGTGCATTAGTGCACATAGTATGAGTAACTTATACAACTGTGAAAGCACTTTTAATGGTGAACAATCTAATCTTATTTTGAAGCAACATGTGCCGCCTTCCTATTTTTTATTTTATTTTTTTTCCAAAAGGGCCTTTCTTATTTCAGGAAGACAATGCCAAACCACATTCTGCACATTACAACAATGAACTGCCTGTAACTGGCTCTGAGAACACGGGATTTTTAGTGGTGGTGAGCAAAATTCTAGGCTACTCCATCAGCCACAAAGGACCAATATTGCAATTTGTAAATAATGACAGGCATACAGTTTGCCTGTGTATCACTTTGCTTTATAAGAGACCTTATCAGTTAAGAACCATGCTGAGCTGTGAGACTAAAGAAAGCATGAGACATAAGCTGTAGTCCAGACCTGTCACCAACTGAGAAAATTTGGAGGACTATAAAATGAAAAATACAACAAAGGAGGCCTCAGACTGAGTTGCCTTAAAATCCTACATCAAGCAAGAATGGTAACACATTTCATTATTAGAGCAAAAGTCTTTAAAAAGTGTTTGAGTGTTTTAAAGGTGATAATAAGAAGTGATGCAAGACAGTGATACACATGCCCCTGTCCCAATATTTTTACGTCCTGCTTTTCAGTTAAATATAGGGTTTAAATTATTTTTGAAATAATTTCATTTTGTTTTTATTTACATTTTACACGAAATCCCAACTTTTTGGTAACAGGGTTATAAATAACACTGAAAGTGTTCAGCCATTCAAATTTAAAAGGGGCCTTTCAGAGGCAGTCAGTTAAAGGGGAAGCTTTTTAAAACTTAAAAAACCTGGCATAATTATCTCAGGAAAGCCCATCTTGCGAGCCACGGCTGTCGATCGGTCTACCAGGTGAGGGAAATCCTTCCTTATCTGATGGATGTCTCCAGGAAGCAGCTTCAGAGTCACCCACAGGCCTGGTAATGCAACCAAAGAAAAGAAGTGAGGGACCAAGTAAAGAAGTAGAAAACAGGTGAAATGAAACCTGCTTAAGGAAAACATTAGAAAGAGACTTCTTCTTGTGTTTTCCAGATGTCAAAGTGGCATGCATCAACTCTGGAGAAAGACATTCATTTTTCTGTGTGCTTTGCTTGATTTAAAGTTGGGTGTGGTAAGGTGTACATAGCTGGTGTGACTAAAAGCTACAACACACATCAAAGTACAGTTTTTATTGTATCAGAAAAAATTCCTAAAAAAATATTTTCAATTCACGTGTTGAGCCCAGGTCATCAATGACTGTTTATTATCTACATCATCTTACTATTTGATACATAAACATAGAGACACTAAAGATTTTATTTAGCTGAAATGATATGCATCGGTGCTGTAACTCCTAAGTCACACAGATCAACCTTTATTGAGCTGGGGAAAAAATGGTAACTGATTAATCCTGAAATACAGGGCCTAAAGGGGGCTTGTGTAGGGTCTTTTTTTAAATAATGTGACGCCAATAGCTGCTCTGCTTTTCTCCTGGTTGGGAGAAATCCTTGGCTCTTTTTCGGAGTTGCAAGGCAAGCCAGTTTCGGCTCTGTAAGCACATTTAAAGATGGCTTCACTCACTCTTAATATTCTCTAGGAAAAAAAAAAGCCCCATGGAGTCACGGCTTTGAAGAAGAAATGACTGAAAGCATCAAATTAAAGCAGTCTGTAGTGCACTTGTTCACAGGCCACCAAAATGAGTGGCCCTTGTCAACCTTAGAAGCTTTATTCACTTACACTTTATGGGCCCCATATTGCTATGAGTGACAAATCCCTCACTAGGTTAGCTGGAAGTCTTTTGATATGCGAACATGACCGAAACAGCTGCTGTGAGTACTCCACTGTTCTTCCCAGTGAGGGTCAGGGCAGACCTGACATTTATTCAAGTATGTCTTCATTGGGCATGACAATACCATGGAGACTGTCATGTTGTTTCCCCTCCTCAGCAGCAGAAATCTCTCAGATGGTGAAGGTTGTTCTTCTCAGCACAGATGTCAAGTCCTTCATAAGAGCGAGTCTTTGCGAAAGTCTCAACAGCTTATTAACAGCTTGATCGCATGGATACTGTAGTCCTGGTGATGAGACCAACTATTTATGGTATGAGCAGTAATTTATAGTGTGAGCACTAAGACTAAATTATGTTTTTCATTAGCAAGTTGAACAGTTTTACAGCCTTGCCAGTATGTTGGGGTTAATAGTACTTTGTACAGAACAGATCTAAAATAAAATATGACAACAGCAGAGCAAGATGTAATTAAGCTTAAACTTTACATGTTAGATGCTACCCCCCAACTTTTTTTTTTAACTAATCACGCTTCTAATGACTTTTTAAAAAACTATTTAGCAGCAACTGAGTTAATCAAAAGAGAATTTATATTAGACAGTTTTTTTCCTGGTTCAGAATGGGAAGTGACTATGTACATAAGCACAACAGGGTCAGACAATGACTGTTACCTTATCTGACAGAAAACTGTGCTTATTTCTGACAACTGATTTGTTTTGATTTGAGTTACTTGACTAAATGAAACCCAAACTAACAAAAAAAGAAATAATAATTTTGATGATTTTCCTTTGGATATGCCTGTACAAAGACAAATTAAAATCCTTCCCCTTTTTGGGAAGAGACAAAAAATCTGTATGCAAATTTTGACCTCTTGACAATAGGAGCAATTCAACTCCAATTTTTAATTTTATGAGATTGTCATCAGGTTCTCGATCAGTATAACCATTTTTTAAATTGAGAGACATATATTTTCTCATTTTACAAACATCCGATAGTAGTGAGGCGAGTTTCGTCCTTGGCCTTGGTTCTTGTGTCTGAACCTTTGCACTGTACCTTGGCCCTTGTGATTGACCTCTTTGGCGGTGATAACTTTGTTGATGACTGTCTGGAGGAAATCATTCTCCCCTGCCACCCTGGGTGAAAAACGGGAGATGTTCAGCTGCTTGTGGCGAATGGCATCATCCAACGCTAGCCTGCAGTACGCACACAACAGGCAAACACCACGGAGAAGGAGAGGTGGCAGAAACAGAGGAGGATGAGGAAGAGGAGGAGTGGGGCAGGAAGAGCCATAAAGTATTGGTTATAAGAAGGGAAGTGGGATGAAGGAGAGACAGAGAGAAAAGAGAGACACACCGAAGAGTGATGCGAATACCATGACAGACACAAAGCCACTTGTTAGCAGTTAACAGCGAGCCAGGATGGGTCATGAAAGAAACACAAAGAAAAATGATCATTTAGGAAATTAGGCCCAGTCAGTATCTATAGAGCAACAGTATCAGCGTGAATCTTGAGTTGCCCAAGTTCGATTTTTGATGCAACCTCAAATAACAGGCTGTAAAACCTCAGAAAACATCCAATCCCAGAAATAAACTCTGCTTAGCATGAGAAAAACACTAAAATATAAGCACCAAGTATAAAATGTTTTTTACTCCATAGGGCAACGAATTCATTGAAACAGCTGATGCACAGAACATAAACAGTAGCAGATGTGATCTGGGAGGCACCACATGTGTGTCAGCTGTCAGAGAAAGATGTGTGATGGCAAATCCTCTACACAGCAGAGGATTCTTAACAAGAAGAAGGAGATGAGCATGGAGGAGAAGACAGTAGTGATGCATGGAGGAAGCAATAAAGAATCTCTGCCCCTAAGACTGTCTTCAGTGTCTCCCATCTTTAACCCAAAATCAATCCAAGCAAGGAAACTGAATAAGGAACAACAGACATTTGTACATTCAGGGGACAAAACACTGTACAACAACCAACACAAGACTGATTTAAATTAGCATTTCTAAAATTACAGTATCTTTAGATTAATACACTCATCATTTAATCTTCAAAATGTCAAAACTACACTCACCAGCCACTACTTTAGTTACACCTGTTTAACTGATTGTTAATACAAATATCTAATCAGAAAATCACATGGCAGTAACTCAATGCATTTAACCATGTAGACATGGTCAAGACGACCTACTGAAATTCACTCCGACCATCAGAATGAGGAAGAAAGGTGATTTAAGAGACTTTGAACTTGGCGTGGTTGTTGGTGCCAGACAGGCTTGTCTGAGTATTTCAGAAACTGATGATCTACTGGGACAACTGAAGATTGGAAAAAGTTGCCTCATCTAATGAGTCTCAATTTCTGCTGCAACATTTGGATGGTAGGCTCAGAATTAGGTGTAAACAGCATGAAAGCATGGATCCATCCTGCCTTGTATCAATGGTTCAGCCTGGTGGTGGTGGTGGTGTAACGGTTTGAGGGATATTTTCTTAGGACACTTTGGGCTCCTTAGTACCAAATGAGTACTGTTTAAACACCACAGCCTACCTGAGTATTGTTGCTGACCATGTCCATCACTTTATGACCACAAAGTACCCATCTTATAATGGCTGCTTCCAGCAGGATAATGAGCCATGCTGCAAAGCTCAAATCATCTGCAACTGGTTTCTTGAATATGACAGTAAGTTCACTGTACTAAAATGGCCTCCACGGTCACCAAATCTCAATCCAGTTGACCACTTTTGGTATGTAAGCACAGGAAATTTGTATCATGGATACAAATCTGCTGACAGCTGACAAATCTACAGTAGCTGTGTGATGCTATCATGTGAATATGGACCAAAATCTCTGAGGAATTTTTCCAGCACCTTGTTGAACCTATGCAACTAGGAATTATGGCAGTTCTAAGGGCAAAAGGGGATCCAAACCGGTACTAGCAAGGTGTAACTAACGAAGTGGCCAGTGAGTGTAAGAATTTCCTGGAGCCCAAGGGTATGTCTTTAAATTAGGGGCCTGGTTGACTAACATCATTAATGTAAAACAGAGAAAAGCAGTTTTGATATCTTACAAGAGATGCCAATATTTGTTTTCTGCCAATCAACTATAAATGATTACTGAACTATTATAGATCATGTCAGTACAGCACAGATTTTTTTTTTAAACATATGCATTTTGTTAATCTGACAACAATGAAGTCAATTCAGTCTTAGACCGTACCAGTAAGATTATAGTTAATCTAACCTATTTAAATTTCTGTTTGGATGCCAGAAGTCAATTCAAATCACACCACGGTGTCAAGTTCTCTAAATGTTTCCCTCACTTCCCGCTTTGCTTGCCTTGAAAACACATTCAGTAACAATAGATTATGGAACTTCTATTTCAAAACCTACTCAGTTTTTCAGTGGCAAATATTCACACTTGGACATAAATAATTCCTTGTAAAACCTCCTCTAATTTCCATGATTTATGCTCACAGATAAACCCATTAAGTGAGGTGATCAGCTAGCTAAACTGCCTGAATCTGAGGCATTTCAATTATGCAGGAAATCACGTTAAGAAAAAAGGTTACTCTGCCTCTTTACACTATCCTACAAAAATGGCAGCAGTTAATGAGATTGCCTTAATTGAGTCAGCAGGGAATAGGGGAGTGTTACAGTCTTAAAACCCCTTTTAATCTGGTGTCAAGGAGACAAAACTTGTAAAAAGAAAAGTTTTACTACCTTTTCTGATTTATGGTATATACCTAAAATAATGGATGAAATTTTAATAGCAGAATCAGTTTAGCTATTTTCTGCAAGGTTATCCCAAACTTAAAGGAACTCTATGTTGAATGTGATGTATTTTGTGCTATAGCACAATGCACTTACGGCTGAAATGGGATAAAGTGCTGCTTATCCTCGTCGTCCATTTTGCCTGTTATGATGTCAGTGACATCCATTACTGTAGAAAAAGGAGAGAGGTGGGGGTTAAAACATTCTCAAGGCCTGCAGAGTGTAGCATGGCTGTGAAAGAGATACAGAAAACTGCATGGTGGGCCACACCAGGGGTTAAAAGTTGTCTAAGCCAATATTGGATTTTCTTTGATGAGCACTAATTAAGTCAGAGGCTGAGCTGTGATGGAAAAATCTGAGTAGTGGTTACAATAAGCAAAAGCCTTTTGAAGCTAAAAGACAACGATTAAATATTAAATGAAGTTTCTTTACATTTTCCAATAGCTGTTATAGCAATGTATACAGCAAGATCTTAAGGTGACATTGCATTTGGCTTTGTGCTAAACACTGAGCAGAGTAATCACACTATGTCAATAATTTATCACTGCAACGCTACAGTTAGTAGTCTCATGGTGCAATATTAAACAAAATGGGGTGATGTTACACTGCTAGAATAATAAGTCCTCCTTTTTCACAAGATGCATCACACAAAAAAAAAAAATGTTGCTACGTGTGCAGATTTGAGTCAGAAAACCCTGACAGCATGGTTTAAAGACAAAACAGGAAATGCATTCTTGAGTCTGTCTGTTGGATGGGTTGCAACTGAAGATAACGAAAAATGAAGCAAAAGTTTAGAGCAGGTGATACCACAGTGACCTCAGCTGTACGAGACAAAGTCAGCCAAAAAAAAAAAAAGCTCCTTATATTTGGGCCTAAAAAAGAGCAAATCTCAAAAATCTTTCCATCACGCTGTGTACAGCGGCAATAATGATGATGTCTAAAGATAGGCCATCATAAATCAGGCTGTCATTTACCTTCCCCTCAAGTGGCACTGGAAAAAAAAGACACTGAAAGAGGGGCGTAATTTTCTCTGTTGGATAACTGTGGGCAAAATGGCAGTCTAATTAGTTTACGATACGCCTGGCAGCTTGCCAACAGGCAATAAATCAAAACTTTTTTTTTTCTGTTATTTAGCTGGAAATCTCTCAATTTTATCCAAATATATTTACTCACCAACGTAAGGCACAATACTTACTTCAACTATGACGCAAAACAA
Source organism: Heterochromis multidens (assembly GCA_015108495.1). Classification (NCBI taxonomy): domain Eukaryota; kingdom Metazoa; phylum Chordata; class Actinopteri; order Cichliformes; family Cichlidae; genus Heterochromis; species Heterochromis multidens. Next base: position 2,319 of record VUQS01001219.1, on the reverse strand, counting down.
GGACTTGTACACATTATGCCATTCAAGCAAAGCCAGGGCTCTACAACAGAACAACGTATTCTGTGCAGCTCTTTTGAACAAAAGGTTATCATGAAGTCTCTGTGCTGTCTGTTGTACCTGCCACTCCAAAGGGTCTTCTCAGACCTGATGTCAACTTCTTGGTGTTATTGTCTCGTAGCTCCATCCGGCCCACTCTGACAATCTGACACACAAAGCTGATCTTCTCTCTCTTCAGATCTTCACTACCTAAATCCTGAAGAGGGTTAAAAAAAAAAAAAGAAAAAAATTATAAAAAGTACCTTAGAGTCACTACAAATCCCTGGCTGTTTCAATCAGATTGTACAATATAGGGATGAAAATCCTCTGGAAAATACAATTGGATTTAAAGCCCCATCTGACAACAGCCTTTATCTGATCGATTAATAGCACTTTCTGCAGTGAAAATGAGTTTGCGTAAAAGGCAAACATTTTACCACAAATTGCATCAGCAACATATGTGATTGTGTCCACAGATTACTTTCCTGTGGGTAAGAGATTCCAAACCTAGGAAAGTCTTCCCAGTGGGTGCACACTGACCCTTCTGCCCTTGGGCGTCCATCAGATTGAGGTCTTTCTGAGAGAGCTTAACAAATACAGGCTCTGCAAACAGGCTCCCACATGCCTCATAACATGGCTGAATAAACAGTGAACTACAGGCAAGTGCGCACAGACACACACAATCACATGCATTCACACATCTAAACACACTCACTGTGAAGACTGCCCGCAGATTATGAAGCTGGTCGATGTCTTTTACTAGGCCAGAGCTTGACCATTTTACCAGGTAGTTTTCACTGTAAGGGAGAGATGTCAGGGGGAAAAAGAAAAAGCATGACGTTCACGGGTTCAACACGTTCACAATGAAATATAAATAATACAATGAATTCAGACACTGAGATTAACTGCATTAACTTCAGTTTTCTTCAGCGCTACAGAACCTTGAATGTTAATCCAGAAATTAGTCTGCATGGTGGTAAACAAAATGCCTGACTAATGCTGGACGCATATGTAACATTCCACAGCTGGGTAGCTCAACATGATAATTTGCTGTCATAATCCTGAGACAACAGCAAATCCCTGGGCAGCAGGAATCACACAGCATGTGTGTGTGTATATGGTGAGAGTGTGAATGAATGACAGGATTTACCTGATGAACTTGGACTCTACTGGGTCGTAAAGTGACATGAGCACCTCTGCATCTTCGCCAATCTTACACACCACATTCTTCAGAGTCACGAAGAGGGCAAAAGCTGGTGTGGAAGCAAACTTTGCTTGCCTCGTCAGATCAATATTCTGCTTCTGAGACTGAGAAACAGAGGAGAGTCAGCGGTATCACTGTGCATACTGGGTTTTTTTGTTTTTTTTTTATTTCTTTTACACATCTTTCTGACATGTAGTTCGGACATGTGTAGGCCTGAATAGTTTGAACAATAAGGTCATAAACACCAGCAGCATATGGAGAAAGAGACACTTAGTGCTGATGCCAGCTGTATATTGGATTAACACTAGCCACTGTGTTTTTCTTTTTTCTGAAAATCTAACAAGTTAAAAAGCTAGATTTAACAATGTCTATAAATCCCTCAGAATTCAATTCTAATATATTCCACACTGAATAAAAAGCCTTTACATTTGCTTGATCTCCAGGACTGCATATACAGTAAAAGAGTCTATTCCCTGACATCCTTCAAAAATATGCTGCGGTCATGTCATTAATATTTATCATGTTAACCTGGACACTTTCTTATTTCCCATCTATATGAAATAAAGACCTCCAAAGGAAAGGTCACATACGATGAGACCACATAACTGCAGGGCACTTAGCGTCTGGCACTCCCTAAATACTGCAAACTGATATTCAGGTGTGGTATACCACTGATACGCCAAGTAAAATAGATTGGGAATCTGGCATGGTTCCTGACTTTCTAAAGAAATCAAGCATTTTAGTGTACCAGGAATGGCTCCATTTTTCCTACTTTTAATCCAAAGTTGTTCAAATGCCAAAACCCCATTGCAGATTGAATGAAAGTGGTATAGGTCATCTTTTTGGAAAGCAAAATAGTAAAACAGTCTGTATAGTTTGTGCATCAGCACAGATGGCTTAACAGAGACCGAGACAATGCTATCATACCAATAGCTGATATGTTTACCATTTTAACCCCTTTAGTTTAGCATTTTATCATGGTAACATTACACACACACACACACACACGCACACACACACACACACACACACACACACACACACACACACACACACACACACACACACACACACACACC
>VUQS01001215.1:3421-14179 GCA_015108495.1 Heterochromis multidens | reverse complement strand
TTGGGGTTTGAAAGCCACAGAGACGTGGTGTTTTGAGAAAATGCGTCTCAGCTGTTCCGATACTCCTGACACATAAGGGATCACCAAAGGTTTTCTCTTAGGCAACAGTTGTATGAAATTTCACAACTATCTATTTACAGAATTATTTACAAACAGCTTGTGGCTTGCAATAACGACTACTAAGCACACAATTTAGCTCATACTACTTTCAGATCAGAATTATCACAGAAACACACAGAACTACTATCAAAGCACACGCTGGGTTTGGAGGAGGTGAGGAGAGGGGCGAGGCAGCTGTCATCTGGCGGTTAAGAGGTTGCTGTCCATCCAATTATCCAATCCGAGAACAGTAATCACTCCACCCAGCTACTCAGCAGGCACCTGTCTCTGTCAAGACACACACACATATACACACCCCTGGGAGGGAGGAGAGTGAGAAACCCCCACATTCTCTGTTGGGAGGACTCAAACATACAAACACACATATGACCCACATGATCTTGGGTCATAACAGTGTGTGAGGTTTTCTTTTTCATTTTTTTTTTCTTTTTTTTTTTTGCAAGCCCACAAAATGAAAGGAACGCCAGGTCCATGCAATCTTTACTATGGTGCCTTTCCTTATCACTGCAGCCACTTCATGGGTTTGTGGCAGATTATAGTAGCTACATCATCCTGTCAGTATGCACAGTTACAGTGGCTATGGCCATGTGCTGGTAATGTAGCTGGTAACACACTTCTAACAGGGCAGGCACATCAACAGTAAAGAGCTGCAGCCAAGTCTGTAGTAGAAAAATATAAACGAAATCTATTAAAAAGGCATACATCCCAAAAATATCCCTTAGATGAGTGTGACTTTGCCTTATTTTGGGACAACAGACTTGTTTCAACAAGCCAATCATATCTCCCCCAGTCAGTCTCAACAGAAACAGAAAAATAAAACATTAATAAACCTTAACTCACATTATATTTCATTATTACTGATTTTATCATTTGAAAACAGTTAGTGTTAGCTAACTAAAGCCTTACATTTGCCTTTCATAACCTTACCCTCCAGAAAGCCTTTCCAGGGGGCGGAGCTTCAGGTGAAAATGTGACTATTTTGTTTCAATCCAACATACCTCATTCTAATAGATTGAATATCCTTAAAGAATACGTGAAAAATACAATTAAATCGTGTTTGCACAAGAAACATAAATTAGTCACAAAGGATATACATGAAGTGAATGTGCAAATTCAACAACCCCACAATTCCCTTTTGTATAAAAAGTGGTATGATCTTCAACCTCCACAGTTTTTGCAAAAAATAAATAAATAAAAAAATGTCAGAGCTATACAAACTGAAACTCGAATCCAAGGATGACAGGTCCAGTCAGCAAAACAGTTTTAATTATTTGCGACTTATAACTTCTTAGCACTCAATGCTATTTTAACTATTTGTTGCTCGCAATCTCTTTTCATTTCTAACATGCATAAATGCATTTTTAACATTCAAAATATTGTGAAATAAATATACCATTTAGCTTCTGCTGAATTTTGACAAACACTTTCTCCATTGTTGGCGTGGAATTTCGGTTCGTGAGGCCTTGTTACTTACAATCCAAAAAATAAGCGCATATGCGCAAACAGCTGTAATAGTTTTTCTCTCTGCATTACGCAGCCACATGATGGTGACCCTCACATCCACCTGGAGAAAGTCCAACCCAGCCGGTGATTTGTCAGTAGTACCCACATCGATCTGGCACATCTCACCATGGACAATTCCTGAGTAGGACCGAGTCCACCATCTATCAAGGAGTTGGTTCCAGAGCCAAAGCTGTACATAATGGTGAGCCCAACTGCATTTTGTTGGTACCTCTCAACTTCACACACTAAACTAGGCACCTTCCCCAAAGGGTCATTAAATTCTGTGTTGTAATGGCAAGCTCCTTTGCCGCTTTCCCCAATGACTACATCTGTCCAGTCTTTGCCCATTAGGTATTGCAGTGATCCCCACCTTTTGACTTGCAGGGTCATTGGCTCTGGAACAGTGGACCCTCTTGTTTGCCCTAAGTAGATAATTGCAACCCTGCTTTTCTTAAGCAAGGGATTGCTTTTTACTTATAAAGGTGAGGTTCTTTCAGGTATGTGGAGTCTATTTTGTAATATCATGTGCCAGAGTTCCTATCGGTTTATACATTTGGAACATTTGTGTGAGTTTTTCTCAGCTCAATTCCAGCACACAAAATGTGGGCATCAGACTTAGACAAAGATGCATCTTTTTTCCTGGTTGGTTTTCGGACTGCATAGGTCTGTTTATCTCTGATATAGTTAGTGTGTGGAGAATCACACATCAGTATCCCAATGCCTAAGGCCAAATGGGCACCCTGATGCACATTCCAGAAGGAGTAAGGAGTAGTTATAAATAATGAACTGACCATAATGTTCAAAGATAGTGAAAAAAATGAGGCAAAGGTTTAACTTTCTATTTAGTCTTTGTTCTAGCCCCTCACTTGAAAATCAGTTTGTCACCAAAAAAATTAAACTGTCAATATGGAGAGTTGAGATTGAGGTCCCCTTCAAGGCTGCTGCTCTTTCTCTGCATAATAACATTTTAAAGCTGTTAAACATCTTGGCTTTCACATCCCACTCTTCCACAATAAGACAGTTGATGCAGTTCAGGAACCTATCATAGTAAGAATGAGATCTCAGTTTTGGCAAATGGAGTCCTTCTCCATTTAAACGTGCATCCAGCATGCGTGGACATTTGATGATTCTTGCAGTTGAGGTAGACAAAAGAAAAGAAACTTATTAGCATTGGACTGTTCTGCTTAATTTATAGCACAGTGTAAGTAATTTTTGGCTAACCCATTTATTTTTTTAAACTCACTAAGAGCACAAATAAATACTGTAGTTAAACTTTCTTTTTCTTTTCTTTTTTTTCTACAAAAATAATCACTGCTTAGGAGTGATGGTTGATATTACTGCTTCCAGTGGGAACAATAGTTAAATACAACTCTTTCAAAATATCTTCAAATGTACCATCAGTAAGCAAAGAAATGTGCAAATGTTCAGTTGCTGCGAAAATTCAAATCAAATGGTCCATATGTATACATAATTATATGGCCGTTAATAAACTGAACAGCAAATAGCTGGAAGGATACCTTATATTTAGATATAACATATAAAAAACAAATTAAAATAAATAAATAAAATAATAAAATAAACTCCCAATGCAATAGATCAAAGAAGTTTCTTAGCAGAGCTTTTCTGGTAGGCTTTTTATTTAAATATTCAGAATCTGTGACAGTGAGTCATTTGCTAGCACCACACTGTGTCAGAAATGGTTTGAATTTGCAAAGAGGACAGTCTCAATGTGTCAGTCAGTAAACCATAATACTACACTACAAGAAAAATGTGCCAATTATTTTCCAATGTACCATACAGTGACTCTAACATAAAAACAATTATTAAACAGGAAAAATCCTTTACTCAAAAGAGTTTGAGATGTTAAACAGCATTCTAAATCTTGATAGCAGACACTATGAAAACGAAGTCATATTTTCTAAATGGAAAGGTAGATAGACTGTTTGTAATTTCCTATCAATAAATTCTTGCTTACATCAATAAGATATTTGTAAAGAGACATTGTCAGTGCTTTTCATAGAGCATTCATACACTTTTTGAATAATTCTGAAGCTTTGCATTTTATTTTCTCTTAAAGTCACTGACAAGGTCACAATATAGCATTTTTTTCCCATAAATATTTCACTCTCACTTCCAAGAGACAAATTACTTCATGATGGTTTATACCCACTTTAAAGACTGCTTACTTGGGACATTTTAATTAAATAAACAGCAAAATCAGTGTATGAATTATTGATTCAGTGATGCCTAACACATGCACATGCAAAGACATAGACAAAGAGTCATAGTGACAATACTTAAAAAAACCTCTTTGTACAGCAAGTCATCTGTCTTTCTATCATTCAAAATCTTGTTACTGTTTGTAAAGTCAAGTCACCCGCTCAACACACTGTGGTCCCTGTGGTCCCATTGCAAGAGATAGTGCTCTGTTTCTTTGCAAAGAAAAACAAAGAGGTTGCTTACCCTTTCTTTTCCTCTGATAGTAGGCATAAAGACATAAAGCATATAGGCATGGTGGAGCATGCTAAGTTGAACAGAGCAGTGAGCTTACAGTATTGGTCAATATGACATTTGTCTGATAAAGTGCCATGATTCAGCATTGGAAATGGGTTGATTTCAACCCAGACATCATCACAGTCTGATCTGAAAACTTACTTGATTGTTTTTTTTTGTTTGTTTGTTTTTTTTAGCCATGGTAGTGGCATTTCTCTAGGAATGGAAATGTTGGTCTGTCTGCATGTCACATATTCATGGTATACAGAGGATGAAACTTACTGACTTTGGCCATCTCTTAGATCTTTAGTACCACCACACTGTTGATATTTCTGATTTTGAGTGAAATATCCAATAATTATATGATTAGCTTATAGCGGTTGTCTTGTACTTCATCTGGTAGAGTGCCCCAGGTACATTATATCGACAAAAGTACTGGGTCAGCTACACATTACACCTGCAGGAGCTTCTTGCCCATGGAAACCCATGCCATGAAGCTCCTGGCATGCAGTTTTTGTGCTGATGTTAATTCCAGAGGAGGTTTGGAACTCAGCAGAGAGTTGGCAACATTTATTCACTATATGCCACAGCATCCTACAACACTGCTCTGTAACTTTACATGGTCTGCTACTTTGTGGTTGTGTTGCTGTGGTTCCTAAACACTTCCACTTTGCAATAATGCCACTTACAGCTGATCGTGGAATATCTAGGAGAGAAGAAATTTTACAAAATGGCTTAATATGAAGTATGTACAGTACATACAAAAAGAAGGAACAAAAATGAGAAAACATATAAAAAAATCTCTTCAATTTAACTCTTGTTGTCTCTGTTTATCTTTGCGTTCGTAATGCTTTTCTCACCCTTACACCTTGCCAGATAGAGTGGGTCTGAATGTTTTGGCCCGAAATTAGTTCAGAGCCTTCTTATTAACAAACAAAACTTATATTTCAATTCACTGGGAATCCAGAGTGTGATGTACTGCATGTATTATTGAGCTTTATCAACCATGTGATTATCAATAAACACTTTGCAGAATTCAGACTTTTAGTCTGTCTATCACATCTCCCCAGTGAAAGGGTGAGGAAAACTGATTGACTTGGTTCCTTAGTAACAAACCATGACAAGCAATTTTAGCAATTTTCAGTACTCTTAATGAAAAATAAACTGTTATGTCTAGTATCTTCATTTTGTTTATAATTTACATTTCATACATTAGGTTTATACCCTTTTCTGAAAAACTGTGCAAACTGTTCAAAGCATTACAAGTGGTCATTCAGTGCAGGTGGAAGGATAAAAGCCACTAAAACACCACAAATTCTGTCAACCAGAATAGCTTCCTAACTGCAGGGCTGTGTAACAACAAGGCTATGAAAGACTGTTTTCCAGGTGTTGAAAGATTATGTTCGGCTGCTCAAGCATTCATTTTCACTTGTACTGGTTTGTCCTTATTCATAGTGTGAAAACATACAGTATCCAAAGATAGCTGAACTTCTTCTTGTAACCTTTACTTTCTTCCATTGCAGGGAAGAGGCCATGATGTCCACATACTTTGAAACAGTAGAGGACCTACTGGCATCTTTTGGGCCTGCCCGTGACTGCTCTAAAGATAATGGTGGCTGCAAAAAGAATTTCAAGTGTGTGTCTGATCGACAGTTAGACTCATCTGGCTGCATGGTAAGCAGATGGCAGCAGACTTATGCTACACTAGTAATGCTAGATTCAAGCCTGTAGTGAAACTACATTTATGTTTTGCATGCAAAGATTAAGCTGTTTCATTTTCCACATGTTTTATATATAACTGTGATATCTCCCACACGTTCAGATTTGGGAGTATGAATCAAGAGAATATGACAAACTGTATACATCTACCTTCAAACTGCTAATGAAATAACAAATGAAATGGAAAAAAAAAAATACAAAAAAAAAGACAATAGGAATTAGGATCTTTAAATAATGACCAGAGTGAGTGTTGCACAGTGGGTACTGTAGAGCTTTGCAGTACTTAAAACACTCATTAAGAATTTTTTAATATTTTTACAATCATCTTCTCTTCATGTTTCTTTTCTAACAATGTGACTTATTAAATTTGCATCTATATATTTACATCACTGGGCTAACGTGATGTTTAATGAAGAAATTTATTGAGAACACAGAATTCATCAAAGACTAAAAATATAAGGAGAATTGGTTCACTGTAATGACAACCACAGCTGGATCAACCAAGAAATGGACCTGATAAAAAGAGCAAAAAGGTTATATTGTTAAAAGTATTTATATTTTACTTTTTTAAGCCCTTTTGCATACTACTGTTATGCATTTTAAATGGAATATAAATGCATATTAATTGAATTTATTGATGTAGCTTTCACCCTTCAACTTTTTTTGCTTCTTAAGCCTTAGTTAGATTTTAGATGTAACCTTGTAAACTGCAGTGCAAAAGTAAATTTCTTCTGGAATACTAACAACAACAGGGTGATGCTTCCAGTGCCAGGCTTTAGACAGAAAGGGGTGGACCCAAGTTGTAAAGTAATTAAACTGATGAGCCGTCTCAATTGCTGGAGGATGGTGTTGTGAGTCATTATGAGCTTGGATGGGGCTATAAATCGACAGGTCTTTTTGGTTGTTTGTGTCGACTAAAGATAAACACTACAGAACACTTTTCTTGTTTTCCTTTCGTCTTCCTCATCTTTCAGCTGAAAGAAAGATACAGTTGCCTCCACTCTTACAAAAATTTCTGTTTACAGTATTCATTAAAACCTTGTTAGTGAGACTTTTACTGCATTTATTATACACTGATTACACAACCTGCAGTAATTTTGTCTGGCGCTGATTACGAATGATGAATGACAAACGAACTGATTCATGACACTGTCATTAAGGAGCAATGTACACCATGGCTGACAGACTTCACCAAGGCAGAAGAAAACTTCAGTACTTTAATGAACATGTATCTACATAAATCAAGTTATACTTCCCACCCTCTTTGGCAGTTTCTCCCCACAACTTACCACTAATTCTGTTACTGTGACAATTAATCCATATTATTAACCCCCTCCACCCTCGACATTAGTAGCTGATGCTCCTTTTATGACAGCTGTAGATTGTATGTTCAAACCAAACATCTGAATGGGGAAGAAAGGTGATTTAAGTGACTGAACGTGGCATGGTTGTTGGTGCTAGACTGGCTGGTCTGACTATTTATGAAACTGCTGATCTACTGGGATTTTCCCACACAACCATCTCTAGGGTTTACAGAGAATGGTCTGAAAAAAGAAAATATCCAGTAAGGGCCAGTTCTCTAGGCAAAAATGGCTTGTTGATGCCAGAGGTCAGAGGGGAATGACCAGACTGCTTCAAGCTGATAGAAAGGCAACGGTAACTCGAGTAACAATTCGTTATAACCAAGTTATGCAGAAGAGCATGTCTTCTGCTTACCTATTACTGGCTCCTGTCAGCTAAGGCCTCAGTCACGCAGGTCTAGAGACCAGTCAGCAACCCCCTGGCAACCTGTGGTCACTAGGTAAAAATGTGAAATGTGTATTCCCAGACTGGTTGGCAAGTAGTTTCTGGAGGTTGCTGGTTGTCGCTGAGTGAAATCGGTTACAAAGCATGTGCTTCACCAAAAACCTGTAGTTTGCATGAAAGACGTCAACTTGTCTGCAAAAACTCGCTAACTAACCACCAACACGTAGTGAAGCTTTAAAAAGTGCAACACAGAGACCATTCATCTTCAAAGTAAAAACTGTGTCTTAAACAAACACAAGCCAGGACGTTTCAAAAGGTGCAACTTTTAGTTTGAAGGCAAACAATGGCACAAGGGCAGAGCCACGTAGAGCTGAGACTCAGCAATACTGGAATCGCATCTGGGAGAAAGAGGCATCACACAACACCAGCATTAAATGCCTGGCAGACATAAGACCAGACCACAGCTATCTCCAAGAACAAGAACCAGCCAACATCACAAAGGCAAACATCCAACAAGGCTTGACTAGCTTTAAAGAGTCTATATGATATCAGAAATTTGTTTCAGTGATCGAATTCAAGTCACAGCTTTGTATATTTTATTCCATGACTTTTGTGTTTCTGCCTTTATTCTCAAACTGGATAGGATCATTTGTTTTGGATTGGTCAGATTTATTCTTTTGCTCCTGGGGGCTTTGAGTTTAGGTGAAAATGGTCAGAATTAAGTAATCTCCAAATAACAAGATGATTTATTTGTGATGAGACAAACAAAATTCTATTTTGAGCAGCAAATTTTTCTTCTGTCTAATTCAGGCTTCTTTTTCCTCTGGCCATCAATTAAGGGGATAGTCAGCTTGAGAAGACTTCTTTTCAACTCATATTTTTGGAAACTGTATAAAGAATACCCTGAAATAATTCTGAACAATCTCACGCCTCTGTGTGCCACTGATTAATACTAAGACAAAAACAGTGACAAAACCTTCTAGTCTTCAAAGATTAACTCAGACAATCACAGACACAGCGGTATTATTTGCTTTTCTTACTCTCCTGGGTTGGTGTTATTTTAACCACCCTTGTCAGAATGGGTGCTAACACAGAGCACCAACATGTCACACAGAAGGCTTAAAATCCATTTTCAGAGCCAGTCCCTTAAGGCTGTCTGCTGCTCTTAAGACAGCTGAAATGCATTTGCAATGAATTAAATTCTAGTCAGCCCCAGTGTGTAAGTTCTGGAGATATCAGTTATTCCATTTTGACTGTGTTCAGCTTCTACATATTCTTAGAAAGACAGGGTGTCACTTTCTTCCTTTTTTGTCACTTAGCTTATTAATCACATGCCATGCTATTCAAATTACAGCCATTTCTTTATTATGTATTTGTTGTGACTTAATTATTTGAAGGAAAAAAGAGAAAAGTGAGGGGAATTTAATTTATTCTGCTTGGTTAAGTCATTGTTCATTTAAATAGGAATTCAAATTATACCTGTGCAAAACAACCAAGGATCATATAAGAAGCAAAGAGATCAAGAGGAAACAATACAGGTATAATGAAATAATCCCACATATCAAATATTCATAAAACATTGTTGATTGTTTTATGAGGGGATTTAAAAGACAATAAAAAAGTTGCCATTTTGATATCCACAGGCAAACTGTTCCACTAATGGGGGGTTCTAATGGAAAAGGCCCAGTCACCTTTATTTTACCTCCAATCTCTAGGAATGGTGGATATAAACTTAGCACATTTGTAAGGAAAATGCATTTATGGGTTGAGCAGCAGAGTTGAGTATGTGGGTAGCGCCTATGAAAAACTTGCCAAATATTCTCTGCCAATGCCAAACAGCTTATTCTGCTATTGACTCTTGTTTGGTGTTGTTTATTGGATTGGCTGCTTTAAGTCTGAAGAAACAAGACATATTGGCAATTTAACAATTTATTAATTTAACAAACAGGGGCCTCAGTAGCATGTGGAAGAACCATACACAGCCACAACAGCTAAACTGGCACCTCCTCCTCATGCTGGTCACCAGCTTGCTCACACACTGCTGTGGGATGGCATCCCATTCTTCAACCAGCTTTTGTCGCAAGTCAGCTAGTTTGGTTGTGTTGGTCACTCTGGCACAAACAGCACGCTCAAGCTGATCCCACAAGTGTTCAATGGGGTTGAGGTCAGGACTGCAGGCAGGCCATTCCATGGTCACCAACTGCAGAATCTCATCTCGATATCTCTCTGCATTGAGATTGCCTCCAATGACGACAAGCCTTGTTTTTCCACTGAGGAAGATGCCAAAAGCTGTTACCCTGTTGGTGCAACAATCAGCATTCTCGGCATCTTCTCCACAATTTGACCCTAAGATCCAACTGCGGTAGGCAGAATATAACATTCCTCCACATATTCAGGTTCCAGTGCACATGTTACCAACACCAGTGCAAATTGGCCTGACAGTGAAAGGCAGTCATGGCAGGCCTCCTGGCAGCCCTATGAAACTGGAGATTGGCTGTGTGCAGTATGTTGTCTAGGTAGAGAGCTGTTGGTCATATCGTCCTGCAAACCTTGACTGCAAATCTGTAGAAGACTGCCTACAATTTCTAAGTGATGACAGGGTAAGGAAACGGTCTTCTTGTGGTGTCATTTTCTTGGGATGCCCACGCGGCCTGTCTCTGACATCCCCTGTTATATGGAACTTGGCCTTCAATTTGGAGATGTTACTAGGGCTCACTCCAAATAATGCTGAAACTTATTTTGTTGCGGAACACCAGCTTGAAGTTGCCCTATGGCACAGGCCCTATCCAGATCTGTCAAACATGGAATGCTTGGAGCACACACCAACTGACCGCTGTAGCAGGGTCCATGCTCACAGGTGCTGCTAATCAGGCACCAATCAGGCACCTGATTGTCAGCACCTGGGGTACCAGAAGCTCAAAACAAGAGTCAATAGTAGAATAAGCTGTTTGGCATTGGCAGAGAAGATTTGGCAAGTTTTTCATGGGCGCAACCCACATACTCAACTCTGTTGCTCAACAAATGCATTTTCCTTACAAATGTGGCACCATTTAAGGGGAAATAAACAGGGTTTCCAACAGTATAAGATTTATTGCCAAGAAGCATTGTTACAACAAAGAAATCATCGACCAAACACAAATTTCCTTACTTTTTGTGCTAAGTTTAATTGTATTTAAT
>VUQS01001213.1:31233-41276 GCA_015108495.1 Heterochromis multidens | reverse complement strand
TACCCTCAAAAAAAAAAAAAAAAAAAAAAAATGAATTAAAGATTACACTTACTGAATTTTTAAAAAGATATTTCAAGAACAACGATTGCGTGAATGTGTAATTGAATTGTTGAGGTTTCCAATTCGGTGCAGAAATTAAGGAATATTGTATTGGTATACTATTGCAGTATTTTTATATTTCTTTTTCTGTGGCTTTTACCTCAGTTTTATGAGGAGCCCTACAAAAAAGGAATGTTCCCCTCAAGCTTATCCATAGCTGCCGTTACTCTTATGTTTTAAGTCCTGCAACCACACCACAAGGCAAAGCAGTTAATCACTAATGACTCTGAATGACTAATGGCGTACTCATCCACCAGTGATTGTGGTTGCCGTTTAAAAATTTAATTTGTTCTCAGTTGTTTGTTGTATCTGATCATCAAAAAGACATTGATTCAAAACTGCAGGACTGTGATACAGAAGGTCAGAGACAACATGGTATTGTTGGTTATGAATGCTTAATTCCTGACATGAAAGTTACGTAAATTTAGAAAATGAATGTGTTTTAATACAAGTAATATTTGTATCCTTAAGCTAATGGCATTACTATCTTCAAGCTCTTTAATCTTAAGTCAAGTTCTTCTTACTTCAAGAAAACAGCCATGTGATGCTTTAAACACTACAAATGCTGATGGGCACATTAGAGGATTTGTGAGCTAAAAAGTGTAACTTTGTCCTACTTCCTTACTTAAGTATTCTGTGGGCATGCTAACAGTAAGGCTTTATTTTAACCAGAAGGTAACATTAGTGGTATGTCCATGTTGAGATTTTAGACAAGAGAATAGAAGCAGCATCTGTTAGATTATGCAATAGCATTTTACACCATGTGCTACAGTTTTGTGCACATAGCACATGACACAAAGTAAGACTTTTAGAGCACAATATTTTAATGTTTTTTTTATTATTATTCTTTCACCCACCATTACAGTCCAGTTCAGCTCTAACTACATAGTTTCAGCATGACATGAGCTTTTATTTCCTTGAATCCATATTCACTGTAATCAAGACTCATTCCTCGTGTTGGTGATGGAATGGTTACAAGCCTTTTTGTGACAGAAAGCAACAGGGATTTGGATCAGAGTGATCCTGATTTAGTCCAATGTGCAATGTAACAGTGGGTTTATAAGTAATATTTTTTTTAAAAAACAAGGCCAGAGAGGTTTCTGGTCATGTCTGGGACATTTGATTCATTGTACAGAAGTGAGCAATTGCCTTCCATTTCTTGTAACTAGAAAAAAAAAAAAAAAGATCAGCAAGTTCAGCAAATTCAAAAAACTTCTTCGAGGAGCTCTATCACCTGCTGTTTGTGTGTGTGTGAAAACATGCATATGCTTTAGAGAGATCAAGAGTCACAAAGAAGTGATTTGGAACTTGGAATAACAAGACTAAGAGAATAATTGTATGAGGAGAAGATCCAAAAGTATATTAGATCCATTAGCTTAGGAGTTGACATAACATGTCAGATTCTTTCAGTCTTGCTGTTTTGACTGCAGTTTTTGTTTCGGAGCTCTTTGTTCAAGGGCAGGTTAAACTAGTCTTGGGCACTGGTTTGATTCATCTTACCAATGATTCGAGGTATTACATATGAGCATGTGTCAGACTTTAAGCAACCCTATTTCAACATGCATAATAAAAGACTCCGATCCACAACTTTTCAGTGTTTGCTTCACAACTTTATAAATACACCTTTCTCTCTGTCCAAGGTCCCTCGGTGTTTGACTGTAGTGATTTAGGCTGTAGGAAATTTTGCCACTCAGACTGTTCACATGCAGCTTTTAGACTCCAGAGCCGAGCTTCCATTTAAGGCCTTGCATTTTCCTCTCTTCCTTTCGTTCCTGCCTGTTCCTTCAGAGGTTATAGTTGACAGGAGACATGGATGGGTGATGTCAGCCCTTTCCTTAGGGAATTCAGAGGTCCTCAGGGGTCCTGTGAGGTTGGGCAGCAGCTCCAGACGGGAAACGGTGATGGTAGAGAGGGGAAGGAACAGCTCGCTTTTGTTTTGCTTTGTTTTGTTCACGTCAGTGCTAAAGAGGGAGACGCAGGATGTCGATGGTTATGGCTCTATTGCCAATAGGAGCTCATTCATGAGCATTTGTGCATAGATGTATGTTTATAAGCTATTGGAAATACTTGGCACAACACCAGTTTTCCAGATTTTAATTTAAATTACGATTCTGCTGCCTTTTGCATTTAGTTTTTCAGGATTTCCTTGTTTTTGCTACAAGGTTGTCAAGGGTTTAAAAGAAGTTTGTTTCTTGCTGTTGGAGCTTTCCACTTTCCATGCAAAGTTTGCATTCGTTAATGCTGGGTCACTGAATTGTTCAGAGGGTGTATAATATTTAACATCATGTGCTAAACACTTGAGCAGTGGTTGTGAGAGCTCTGCTAATGTGTGGGGTGTTGCTCCTGGGTCTCACTGATGATGTACCATTGTAAACAGTTCCCACTGCTTGCACAGCTGGGGCACACTTGACAACCTCTGCAGTGCATGTGAAGTGGGATGGGGAGGAGGCAGCCAGAGAGAGCTGGGTTAGTGTTGGGCGGAGAGTGACTGGACCGATACAGCGGTGGAATGCTGCGAGGGCCTTTGGGGCAGGATATGAACTGCAAAAAGGAAAAGTGAGTGCAGGGGAAACAAGAGCATAAAACTGATTATAAATGACAAATCCCCAGCTCTTGCAACCAAACAGTGTTACCTGCTCTATCCCGAGGATGGGAAAATGCAATCACAACAGCTCTGAGTCCAATTTAATCTCCCGTATGTATTCTTTGTGCATGTGTTGTGAGTACCATAGTGTATGTGGCCGCCCTGATTTCAACAGAGACAGGAAATTTTGCCCCTCCTCTTTTCTGTCCTCCCTTCATCCTCTACCCTGCGCTCGCTGCCTGGCGCTGATTGGCTGGAGGGAAAGCGAGGGATGAGGTTTTGTCGTCTAATCTGCCAGCAGATCGCCACTGATGGGTCTCTGTAGAATGGCTTTAGTAAATTACTGTTCCAGGGAAGGGCAAATCCCTTCTATCAGATAGCAGCTCTCTCTTCATCTCTCTCCATTCCAAGTCCCACACTCTTTCTCTTCAGTACGTCAGTCAGGCTCTGACTTTATCTTTTTATCACTATCTAACTCTCCTGTTCTCTCCATAGTTGTCCACTACTTGCGCCTTTCTTTTCTTTTCTTTTTCTTTTCGCTTTTCAGAACTTGAATACCTCACGATACACACCTGTTTGTTCGTCTGCACATTATACCTGATTTTCTGTGCCGATGGGCCTGACACCTGGAGAGAATTAGATGAGCTGGTGTCAGAAAGAGACGTACTATGAGTTTTGCTCTGAGGCTACTCATTGGCATCAGCACATTACAGTCTCTGTGAACAGTTTCCCCTATTCCCTGGTGTGTTCATGCGTGTTAACAAGATGGACCAGTTTTGAGGGGAGCCATCTTGCCTCGCACAGTGTGAAATTGCACAAGATAATACAGTACATCCTGAAGAAGGGTGTTTTGAGGATTAGGGGGAACTGTTTTATGCATATGGGTTTAGTTTTGCATACCTGTGTCACAAAAGATATCACTGGAATAAAGAAGATTAGGGAGGGAGAAGGATATTGAAAAAAACAAGGGAGTGTTTTTGTCTACCTGTAACTTGCTGTGTGAGAGCACTCTTGCCTGAGGTGGGGAATGTTGCTTGGCATGAAAAGCTGAGTGAAGCCAAACTCCAAGTGACCTCCTGTGTTTTGTTACAGCTCTGTCTAACTCCTCCTCAGTTGTGTAAAACTGCCAGCATTCTTGCTCTGTAGTGACATATGGTAGCCAGGCATGTCTGATGTCGTACAATGCTGTAGTTTCTGTGATGATTCTCCATCTTGACAATTTACAGGTGGCGTATGGTGAAAGGTGGAGATGCCACACATAAGCGCATTTCCATTTAAAAGTGAAATTTGTAGAAAAAGCTGCAGTGGAAGGGATCACTGTTGTTTCTGTTAAATAGCTCTGAACTACTGAAGGCACTTTATCATTGTGGACGCATATTTGTGTTTTAATACTCACTCGTAGGGTGCTTAAATCGCTGTAGAAGACACTGCCAGACACTGTTACAGCATAGAAATGATCCAAAAACAAACCTGAACAATGAACTGCAGCATACGCTACATGATCTCAGCTTGCTTTGGGGACGAGGCCTTAGTGTCGCCTGATACCGGTGGCCGTGATGTCATAAGGGAGGAAGCATAAGTGCAGCAAGAAAGAATGATGGTCTGTGCTGTGGCTAAAAACAAATGGCCACCCTGCTCTCTAATTGTTGCTTGCCAAGAGCTTCTGCCATTGTTGTGTTTACTGTTTATACTTCTTCTTTCTCTTATGTCAGGCGGAAGGCAGACTGGATGCGGCAGTGACTCATCCCATATTGGTACAAAGTGCTGCCTAACCAGATAGTGCTGGTTTGTACCCTTACATAATATTACTCTTTACCATTAGTAGATATCTCTGCAGTACTTTACATATATTTCTTGAACATAATGCCATACCTGTTCTTTCTTCACATTCTGCTGGTAAGTTTTAATTGTGAAATGTTTAAAACTTTATTTCTACTAACAATTTCACACATTCCCCCTTTTATGATGTTTTTTTTGGCTGTGCTGTTGGGATGATGTGTTTCACTAAACAAGATTTACAATAACCCAACCCACTGTTTTGTAACAGTTTTATGACTGTTTGCATGTAAAGAAGAAATTTTGAATCATACACTGGCTTTGATCATTTGCAAGATAAGAGTTTTACAAAGAACACACAGAACTTTGCCGTATTAATCTGAAGGAATTTGTCTTTTGCTGTTTTATGTATCAGCCTTTGTGTTGGGGATAAACACACACAAACAATTCTGCTTGGTCACCAGTTGAGTCCAAGATAAGTGTGACAGTACAGTTAACATTACAGATGCATTATGGCTATAATAAATAATTCTTATCATTTTCTGACTTTTTTCCCTTCTGGAACTGACTGGGCCAGAGTTTACATATATTTGGTGATGATGGTTAAGAGGAAGGATTGTTATTGGCAGAGAAAACTGCTAAATTCCTAAATGGAAACAATCAGGGGTTTTGTGAATGGTTAGTGTTGTTACAGCATTGTACAGCTGTGTACAAATTTGTCCATAACTGATGCATTCAAATTAACTGTAGTTAACTCTTAGTCTGTAATCTTACTCTGACTGATAGGAACCTTCATAGTAATGATAAAAGTATAGGAAGTATGTGTACAGTGCTGTGCAAAAGTCTTGAGGGCCCCCCCCCAAAAAAAAACAAAAAACAAAAACAAGTTTTCTTTCTTGTAATTTTTTAAAGTGGTATTGAACAATAGTTATCCAGGCTTTGAAGATGGGAGATAGGTGCAGCAGTTTATTGAAACATGGTCAAACATATGTGAAAATACAGCATAGAAGGCAAAAAATTAGTTTGCACAGTTCTAATGAGCTTGAAAGTCAATATTTGGTATGACCACCTTCATTCTTCAGCACAGTCTGAACTCAGTTAGACAAGCTTTTTGGCATTTCTTTAAGTAGTCTTCAGGAATAGTTCTCCAGGCTTCTTGAAGGATGTTCAAATCTCTTCTTTGGATGTTGGCTGCCTCTTCTTCCATTCTGTCAAGATGATCCCACACTGCTTCAATAATGTTGAGATTCAGGCTCTGGGGAGGCCAATACATGACTGATGGTATTGTATGCTTTTCTATCCAGGTATGCTTTTACTGCACTGGCAGTGTGTTTGAGATCATTTTTATACTGAAAAATGAAGCCAGTCAGATGCTGTCTAGATGGTATTGCATGGTGGATTAAAATCTGATGGCACCCTAACTGGCTGAAATGCAGCCCCAAATGATGACATATCCTCCGCCATGTTTTACAGATGGCTGTAGACACTTACTGTTGTAACTCTTTCCTGAACTCCTCTCTAGGTATTGACAATGATTTGAAACCAAAAATTCCAATTTGAATTCATCACTCTTTAGAACCTATTGATTTTCAGTCCAGTTTTTGTGTGAATTGGCATACATCAGCCTTTTCTCTGTTTCCCTTTCTTAAGAATGGCTTCTTGACAGCCACACTTCCATTGAGACAATTTCTGATGAGACTTTGGCAAAACATTTCTCCATTTGGTAGAACATTCCTCTGAAAGTGAACAAGTACAAGGACTGGACTGAAATGAGTGAAAAAGCAGCCGATGTTCAAAGATAAACTTGGAAAGCCTGGAGAACTGTTACTCAAGACAAGTTTAAAGAATTACAATAAAGCCTGGCTCCTTGGAAGCAAAATATAAATAAATGAGGGTGACTCAAGACTTTTGCACAGTATTATATATGTGAATCTTAAGCTCCACCTGGATTTTTTTTTTTATGTATACAGCTTCTAGTCAATATCGACTGCTTGTGAAAGTGGATAACGGTAATGTTAATTCTTTGACCTTAACGCAGAATGCTTTATCCTTCAGTCCATATTAATTTTGCAAAATATTTTGAAAGACTCGAAGGGCTCCTCCCAAGGAGATGCAAAGACAGGGTCAGGAAGAAAAAGCTGTAGCTAATGTGAGGAGAAGAGGAGTACAGCAGCCAATATGCTGCTGCTGGAGAGCAACCAGATTAGATTAACTGTGTATCATAAATATGTATGTCTATCTAAATGTTATATATTCATATTATTGTTAGTTTGCTGGTATATTGATATATTGTTTATCGTATAAATCTTCATACGTTGACTTTTTTGTTAATTTAAACTTTGATGCCAATAAAGCACACTGAATTGAATTAACTGAATTAGCTGTGAGCTGTGGGGTGCACAGCTCACAGCTACTGCCACAAATATAATCTTATTCTATGTAAGGCTGCTGCAGAACATTCAGGTTCTCAAAGCAAAAGATAAGTGACAAGTGTGCATTTCATAGGCAATATTGCTCCTTTTGCCTTAGTACCACAGTTAGGCAACAAATCACCTGTAATTTTAAGGTGTTGCCTAAACTACACTTGTCTAGGTAACACGGGGTCGGGGTAATAGTTCTACCCGGTTGGTAATGTCTTGTTACACTCTAATAATGAGCAGACTGGCCTAATTCTTACTGGAGTACCAACACTGATTAGAATGACAGGACTCAGGAGGATTCCTGTTCGCTGAGCCCCACCCTTTTTATCGACTCTCTCTCCCCACAGTCTGAAAGGAAGCATCTGCCTGCCCCTCTGTCTCCCCACTGTTCGCCACACAAGCTCTCGCCCTGTTTCCACAGCCCACACTGCTATCGTTGCGGCTGTTAGCTATCCAGCTCGCACCGATGTCGGAGCCTCTAATCTCTCTAGCATAAAGGCCATGCAAAGAGAATTTATGTTAGCCTGCCACGGGAATGAAAGGAGAAGCAGAGAATCGTTTGAGCAGGTTGACAGATAAGGCTCTTGTGCTTTCTGTGTGGTGCTTTTTAAGCCATGTTAAGCTGCTTAATTAGACATAATCTACAGACCCCAGACTGAGGCGGAACTAATGAAGTTAAAAGACTCAAATCCCATCCTACCATCACACTCTCCACTACTCCACACCATCACCCGTGCTTCTGCGTCTCATCACTGCGCTGTCCTATCTGCTGCCTACCATCGTCCTTCCTCCTCCTCCTCGCAGCACACTCCGCTCTCTTTTCCTCCCTACCTTCCCACTCTTTCCTTTTAACACCACTAACATCTTCCATCCCACCCAAACATTCTGCACTGCCTGCAGGACAACCTTAAACCCTGAGCACAAATAACCCGCCCATCATCAGCATAGTTTCTTTAGCGGACTGAATTGTTCCCATTTAGCAACAGCAGTATATCCTCAGAAGAAATGAAAATTTAACATGTTGAACCCCAGAAATAAATTTTATTAATGGATAAGTGGAAGAAAATGGATGGATAAAGTCCCCCTAAATTCATCTAGACATCTATATACTTTTTTTTTAAATATTAGAAACCAACCAACAGAGTTTAAGTAACAAAGAACTGAGCATAGAATTAGTTCAAACCACAAAGTTGAGCTCAGCTGCAGCCCCGGGTCATCTGTTGTGAGTGCCAGCCTACATCAGCTGATGATTCAGCTGATACTCTTTCTATACATCCAATTGGCAAATCTCATGTAGGGCACACTATTTAAGCTGCTTTAGCCGCTTTAGCAGCTTTACCCTGTCATATCTGTTTTCATTGATGCCTGCTCTTTTCTGTGCTCGGTCTAGTGGCTCCTCTTTCCACCTACACCTAGGCTACTGTTAGCATACATTTGCGTAACTCAAAAGTGCAATATTTTGAAGTACTCCAAAAGTATTCAGATTAGAGTGCATGCTTTTTGTAAATCAACAGATAATATTACTAATCACAAAAATGTCCAACTGACTTGTTGGCTCCAGCATGGTGAAGACCGTATTGAATGAATGCTCCTGTGCCTGGCACATTAAGAAGCATGTACACCAAAGCATTTTTTTCTTTTCAAGGCTGCCATTCTGTTTAAATTGTTTACAGTGTGAGTGCAGCATTTTTACAAGATGCTAAAACACCAGAAGTGTAACAAAGCACTGAGTGTCTTTTCCATGGTGAGCACTGCACGTCTCTTCTATCCAAATGGATCCTGAATATTCACAGGTCAGCACATCCAAAGGGCTAAAAGAAAGTTAAACTCTGGGTAGAACGCAGTACTCGTCACTGTCACTTTTTACCCGGCCTCACAGTAAAGGCTGGGTGGGACAAAGTGTGCACAACCAACTATTATGCCCTACTTCTAAGCACTTAACAGCGGTGGAGAAGAAGTTATTGCTGCTGGTCGGTCTGTACTAAATGACATCCCTAAACTACCACAATATGGATATAAAAAATAATGCTTGGAGGAACATATTGTTCATTTTGTTCAGTGCGTCTACCAGTTAAGCAGAATTCATCTAGAAACAGGTATTTGCAACACATTTGTTCTTTAGGTAGCTGTATTGTAGCAATTAAGGCATCACAGTTTCCAGAGCGCTCTCAAATGCTCCCAGCAGGGAAGACACAGAAGAGTGTCAGGCATTTTCATCTGGCAAAAAACATGTGGTACACACCCCTGTTATTTGTGCCTTATAGAGTTTGTACCTATCCTGCCTACATCTTGTGTTGTGCAAATGTATACATGTGTCTTTAAATTTATGCTTTATATTCTATATTGTTTGCTGATTTCTCTTGATGTAGCAGCTAGCAGCTTTGTAGCAGCCTTTGGTGTATTTTAAAGGCTAGGTTTCCTTGTTGCAATGAAAAGTCGAGATGAGAGAGGGATAATGTGACAGTTTATTGAAACTGCAACTCGGAGGCAAGAAACTCTGGTGAGATTCTAGTCTTACTGTGAATGGTAATACAACACAAATGGGGAACACAGTATCTTCTGCTTTGATAAATACTGTATATTAAAGGCAGTCCAGGGCACAGAAATTCTGTATTTCTATCCATGCAAACAATCCTTCTCATCTAAATTGACAGATGTGCGATAAAGTGTATAAAGTTGTGATAAAGAACAAGAAAATACAGTGAGGCACTAATTGT
The DNA here is from genome assembly GCA_015108495.1 of Heterochromis multidens. NCBI lineage: Eukaryota > Metazoa > Chordata > Actinopteri > Cichliformes > Cichlidae > Heterochromis > Heterochromis multidens. Next base: position 31,680 of record VUQS01001213.1, on the reverse strand, counting down.
TGCTTTGTCCAAAAATGAAAGTGGTTGAAGCTGCAGAGAGCTTGGCAGGTGTAGCGAGGGCTTTAACAAGTTATGCTTTTTTAAATTTTCGACCTGTGCAGTGCTTCCAAACTGCCTGCCCTTGTTTTTATGCTGTCCCTCTTCCCCCTCCAGTAAAAAGAGGATGTTTGTTGTGTCAGTAACACTTCTTCCCTAATCCCACCATGGGAAAAGTCTGTGACCCGTCCATGTATGTGAACATTTATCTGTAGTTGGATAAGTGATCCCTCATCTTCCCAGGCTTTGTTAATACACCAGCTTTTGATGTGACCCCTTGTTGCTGCTTTTGCATGTTTACATATCTCTCCTATCTCCGTATCTTGCAGTACCAGCTTCTTTATTTTTACTGAAGCTGAACAGCAGTTTTTTTTTTTTTTTTTTTTTTTTTTTTTCCCCCCCCACAGGGAC